>PVHY01022818.1:0-22116 GCA_004024945.1 Uropsilus gracilis | reverse complement strand
ACACACAAAAAAGAAAAATTAACATCCCAGTGCAGTGAGATAGTAAATTTACTGATACAGTGGAAGGTACACCAACTCCCAGTCATTTGCCTACATCCCCTAATTAGGAAGTAGTGTTGTCTAGATTCTACATCATTCAATTTTCTGCCTAATATTTAATGACTATGTCATACTACATCCCAGAGTAAGAAATATGTTTTTTGGGGGAACATTTTTTATGCAATTCCTGTAACCCTAACCAGTTGGTTGCCTTGGTTTGTCTGGATAAACCAGATTCCCCTCCCCTACCACCCCCAACCTCCTGTTTTCTGCTCTGCCTGCCTGAAGTGTCTACTGAAGTTTTATTTATATAGTAGCCTTAATTTAAACCAACTGTTCACCAGGTGCCTGGAGCCGATTCTGTCAGGAAATACTTGCCCTGCGTTTACAAGCAGGAAAATGGGATTAAATTAAACCAAAAAGGAAAAACTATGTGGTGTCTTGGATTCATCTCCATCTATCCTTTTCATGGTTGGTCATGTGGAGACCAGAGGCAACAGATGTCCTACTGGGAGAGCCAGAGGGTCTGGATGTTTGTTAGTCAGCCATAACTTGAAAAGGTAAAGTTTCAGCTTTATTTGGAGATCCAGCCCCTGAAGGATATGACCAAGGTCACTAAATTCCCCATAAAATAAGTAAGGTCCAAACCTGCGCAGTGCCTTGATAGAGACAAGTAGGAAGGTACTGCTGGCTTGAAAAGCCATGAGAACTTTAGCTGCAAGGGGTAGGTGGGCGCTCTGAGCCAGGCCCTCTGAGTCATTTACCCTCAGTCTTCTTTTCAACCTCACAGTGAGTTGATGGCACCAATACTGTTAAAGATGAGGAAACATGCTCAAAACAGGGACTCCCCCCTCACATGCTTCTTAAGCACTTCTCAGGTAGTATCTATTTTGTTCCCGATGTTAAAACGACGCTTTGTCTGGGATGTGATTCCTAAACTTCGAAACCTCTTCCCATAGGAGTTGGAAAACCTGCTGTTTCAGAACTGTGGTTTTCAGTCTTCAGTGACACACAGGCTTGACTTTACTTTTGGAGTAGATTGTTACTTTGTTTTGGGGTGTACATTTCAGAGGTAAGTCACCAGAACACTAGATGTGTGTGCCAACCACAGATTTGAGGAAAAAATGATGAAGACACCTTTATAGATGCTTTGACCTGGGGTTGGGTGAGATACATGGCTGAGTGTAGTTGCAATGGGACTAACTGTATTCAGCTCTTACTTTGTTGGGAAGAGGAAGGAGAGAGATGTTTTTGACTCTGAACTGAGCTGTCACTATTGCTGAGATGCTACTGCTCTCGATGGGCCTGGACCAGCCTTCACTGTGGCAACAAGTGGGGAATAGAGGTGAGAAGCTGGAATGGCAAGATTCCAGGGTCTGGGGTGTATAAGAGAGAATTCAGGGATACTTCTGCCCCCAGGACAAAGTGTGCCTGCTGCTGCGAAGGGATAGTCCTGACAGATCACAGTGTAGCAAGAAGAGACTTTTCCTCCAGAACCCACACCTCTTTGGGACACCAGGTAGCTGGCATCTTGGGGACACCAGATGACAGCAGTGGTTATCTCATGAAGGGCCTTCAGTAGGGCCTCAGAATTTCTGCCTCTCACATGTATTACTGGATGATACAGAATAGGTAAGACAGAATATGGAGGTGGCATATGGTGGCAGTATTTATGGAATCATGAACGTTCATGAGACTGAAAATTTTTTTCTTGTTTTTGTTCACCATTCACCAAAACCGTGGCAAAAATCAGTACCTTTTCAGCAGGGCACGGTGGCTCGTGCCTGTAAGCTTCAGCCTATGAAGCGGCCGGGCCTAGGGATCGCGGTTTGAGTTCCACCTGGGGCCAGTAGTGAGACCTAGTTTCAAAAAAATAGCTGGGTGTGGTGGCGCATGCCTGTAATCCAAGCTACCTGGGAAGCTGAAGCTGGGGATTGCTAGAGTCCGTGGCACCCCGCACAATGAGAGCTTGTGGTTCCATGGGCAAAGATTGCGAGACCTAGTCTCAAAAAAAAAAAAAAAAAAAAATCAGTACCTTTTCATGTTTTTGTAATATTGCTTTAAAACAAACTATAAATGGGTGCTTCCTCTCCAAGGAGTTAATCTCATTAACATAGAAGTGATTTGATAAGGAGAGAGGATGGTTAAGAGTGTAGGGGTTAAAGCCATTGTGATTTGGACATTGAAAGTATCAATATTATTTATTATCATGTGCTGGTGAATGTGAACATAACAGCCATTGACTGTTTGTTGCATACCTGTACACAGTGGGACTAGATTCTAATGCATGTGATAGAAAAGTCCCCAAATACCAGTGGCTTAGACAATGGAGACTATTGTCACAATGGCCTCCAATGGATAAATCCTTGCAGAAACTATGCCTTCCTGTGACTGAGACATTAGCATATATGACAAAGGCTTGAACAGAATTTGCACATTAAGACTTTCCTTTGTTTTGCTTTTTTTTTTTTTTTAACCTTGAGACTGCATGTGAAATTTAGGCTAACCCACTGCTGCCTAAGACCCAATGAAGCAAAGATGAGTCATTTCAGGTGTGAGGCCCTCTCCAACCCCCCCCACCTTCCCCCACCAACTAGATATGTAAAGTCAGTCACCAACATAAAGCTCCAGCAAATCTTCCTGCCACTCAATTAACTCATATAATGAGGAGCTAATTCAGGTGATTGTTTTAAGGCACTAAATGTGAAGTGCACTAAATTATGCAGCAAACTTTAACAGATACATACATAAAGTATAGAAATATTTTCTTTCTCTTATAAGTGAGAAATAGGAGGCTCAACAATGATATAGCACTCTATTTTATTACCAACTAAGATTTCTTTCATCCATACTCATTCCAGGACTTGATTTCTACTTCATGATCCAAAATAGATGTCCAAGCTCTAGTCCTTGCAGTTTGGTTGCGAGCCAGAGCAGAAAGAGGGGTGGGGGAAGAGGAGGTGATAGAGTTTGTTCCTTTTCCTTTACAAACACTCCCGGGAGCTTCACATGCCACTTGCACTTACATGACCCTAGTCACATGGCCATAGCCAGTTAAAGCGGAGATTGGAGTCATTAATGTAGGTAAAAATCAAAGTTATGGCTTTTTGTTTATTTGTTTCTATTTAAATAGAAGGAAAATGGAAATCTGGGTGAAATAAGCAGTTTCCGCCTTACATCTTTTTGCTGTGAACTACTACATACAGAGTTTTATTTATCTTAGACTTCTATCACTTATCAGGTATTTTTAATATCTGTGTAATGTTACTGAGTAAATGGACTATCTAGTTCTCAGGCCACTGAAAGGATGTTCACAAGTTTAGGAATTGCAGTGCACCTCCAGGAGATGACTATCAACACCATGTTATTAGTGACTAGATACAGATCTTATTAAGGAGGCTTCAGAACACAGCAAGAAAACTTTAAGCCTTGACGTCAGAACTCCTTCTCTGTCACTTATTTCCTGTGTGCCATTGCGCAAAGGGCCTAAGCTCAAGTATTCTTATCTTTAACGTGAATTAAAAATTAAACCACAATAGGGCTTAACAAAACATAGTTTTTACTTAAGGTGATTAAAAAGGTTTGGAAATAGATGGTGGTAATAATTGTATAATAGTATAAGTAGAAAAGCACACTTAGATTGCCTTAGAAGATTTCCTACTCAGAAATCTTCAGTTTGCTTATTTCTGTGTGTGCCTCCTATGAGGAAAAATATGATAAAGGAAACTGTAAGAAGTCAGAAGCAAAAAGCAATCACAAAAGGGTGGTCTGGGGATGGGGTGAAGGAATGAATGCAGTGGTTGGAAAACAGTAATTACGTTTTACAGAACCTTTGAGTCTTGTAATCAGAACCCCTTGTGGTCTCTTGGCAACACACAGAATGTACAGAGAAATCCCTGACATGCAAAATTAGCGATGCAGTGGTTCCCGGACAGCCTTGTGTGTTGGACAGATAGTGCTTAGGTTTGCAGATCCTCAAAAAACCTATAAATTGAGCCTGGGTGAGAGAGATGGAGTGTGTGCAATCTGTTCAGAACGGACATTGAACTCCAATTTAATCATCAGTTAATTGGCACCTATGTGCAATCATTAGGGATAGCCATAAATATTCTGATTCTTGCCTCAGGATTACAGTCAAGTTTCATTTTCTCTTGTCTTAGCTTTGCAGATGAAAGAAGAGATGTAATAGGCATCATGTTGGGTGGAAAGTACCCCCCCACCCCCACCCCCACCCTTTTCCTGCCTTGGTGACTGCAGACTCAATAAGTTGACACCTTCTTCATCTACAACTGTGCGTGGCTGCAGTGGTACTTGCCCCTGCGGCAGACAAGTAACATGAAGGAGGAATAAACTTTTGTATCTTATGCCACTGAGATTTGGGTAATGTTTGTAACTGAAGCCTCATCTAACCTAAAGAGCCTGATGGTATGTGTCTCTCCCTGGGCTAGGTATTTTAACATAGAGACTAACTCAAGAGTTAGGGAGCTTGAATGCAAATCTCACTTAGCAACTTTCTTACTCTGAAATGTTGGGCAAATCTACACACTTCTCTATACCTTTTTCCTATACAGGTACGCCTCAACTTATTGTACTTTGCTTTATTGACTCTTACAGATATTGTATTTTTTATACTTTGGGGGTTTCTAGAAACCCTGCTTCCAGCAAATCTATTGGCACCATTTCCCCAAAAGTCTGTGTTCATTTCCTCTGTGTCACATTTTTTTAACCAATAAAGTATATTTTAGTAAGTTATATATATTGTGATTTTAAGCATAATACTATTGCACACAATAGACATAGTACTGTGTAAAATGGCTTTATATATATATACTAGGAAACCCAAATTTTCATATGATTTACTTTATTGCAACATTATCTTTATTACAGTGACCTGGAATGGAGCCCTCAATATCTCTGAAGTGTGCCTGCATTTAGATGATGGGAGATAAGAGTGGAAACCATCTTTCATGGTTTTGATAAGGACAAAATTAGGTGAATAACACAACCCAGTGCCAAGCTTGAGCAGTGAAGATGGTGAAGATGATGGTGGTCTCACTTAACAATCAGGGCAACTAAGATTTGATGTTGCAACACTGTTACTGGGCAAAACCTGGGCCTACCTACACAAATAGTAAGAGAAAGTTTTGAGATTAGAATCTAGCACTGACTCATCCTTCCACCTTTGGGAAATAAACTGTGTCTCTGGATGCTGCTCATCTCCAGTGTACAGCCACTTCTCATTCTGTCCTCATAGCAAGCACTTTGACTTACTCAACTTCCCCAGTAACCAGATCCATGGAAGAGATCTCTGTATGGCAGAGACTCTGAGCGATCACCACCAATCCTTGTCCCTCTGTCAGAGTCTGGCCTTGCTCTGCCTAAAAGTAGGCCTGAAAAGTAGGCCAGGAATCAGATCATTAGACTTGGAGTCCATTTGATTTCCTTTGGCACCAGACTCATCTTTCTGCCAAAACTAAATGATTTATTTATTTGTTTGTTTGTTTGTTTGTTTATTTAGAGCCTAGGTCTCGCTATTTTTGCCAGTGGAATTGCAGGCTCTTGTTGCCCGGGGTACCACAGACTCAAGCAATCCCCAGCCTCAGCTTCCCAGGTAGCTGGGAACAGGTGGGTACAAGTGTGCACCACCACGCCCAGCTATTTTTTTGGAACTAGATCTCACTATGGGCCCCAGGTGGGACTCGAACCACGATCCCTAGCCCTGGCCACTTCATAGGGTAAAGCTTACAAGCACGAGCCACTGTGCCTGGCCCTAAATGATTTATTTAAACATATATATATATATTTAAAAAAAGGTGCACACGTTTAAAATACCCAGACACAAAAGGGTATAGAGAGATATCTCTCTCCCATCTTACCCTCCAGATTCCCAGTTCCTTCCCCAGAAGCAACTGGAGGGACCAGTATCCTCCCAGTTTCTCTGACTACCTTATCACTAGGAATGTTGTGGGGTGAAATCCTTTCTGCCCTGTAACTACACCCCTCCTCCTTCCCCACAACAACACCAGCCTTCTGGTCTCCTAATCCTGGGCATCCTGCTATGTCCATTTAAGGCACCTTCTTTGGGAAGAATTTTTTTTTCTTTTTAGCAATTCTAGCTGTCACTCATTTGTCTTCTCCTGACAACAGTGCTAACTATTTCTGTCACATATTTGGATATTTTGTCATAGCTCGTATATCAGCTGCCAGTGTCTGGTTGTTTGGTGGGGACCACCCTCACGTCACCAGCCAGCCCAGAGGTTGATTGCCCATCCCCATTGCTCCCACTGCCACCCCACCCATCACTCCCAAATCTACCTACCTGCATATCAGGCATATTTCCAGTTAAAACTGGGCATCTTCCCAGTGCTCCTAAGGGAACATATAAACTGAATCTTCCCTTTTGACCTTAACTTACTCTACCATTCAAATTTTCTCTCTTAGTGAATTTCATCATTTATTTAGTTATCCAAACTTCAGTCATCACCTACACAGCAACATTCCCTTCTTACAGCCTCCGTCCATGAAAAAAAGCGTAGAAAAAACACATCACAAGCCGGGCACAGTGGCTTGTGCCTGTAAGCTTCTGCCTATGAAGCGGCCGGGGCTAGAGATTGTGGTTCGAGTCCCGCCTGGGGCCTGTAGCAAGACCTAGTTCCAAAAAAAATAGCTGGGCATGGTGGTGCGCGCCTGTAATCCCAGCTACCTGGGAAGCTGAGGCTGGGGATTGCTTGAGTCTGTGGGCAATGAGAGCCTGCGGTTCCAATAGCGACACCTAGTCTCAAACAACAACAACAACAACTACAACAACAAAAAACCACATCACAAGCCTATCAGTTGACCATCTCTTGGCTCTACCCCTTTTCCCACTGTCTTTGCCCTTGTCTAGGCTCCCACCATCTCTTGCCTAGGTGGTAGATATTGCTCCCAAATTGACCTCCTTCTGTACAGTCTCTTTCCCCTCCAATTCATCTTTTCTTCCCCTTGTAGTGTCATCTTTCTAAAAGACAGTTGTGATCATATCATTTTCCTGCTCAAAAACTTGACAGGAATTCCCCATTATTTACCTGTGGGATGCTTCAGAATCACCTATTTAAATAGTTTTTATTGAAGCATATAACATTATTCAGGTGCATGTTATATTCAGCATCTATACACACTATATTATAATTGCCACAGAGGTCTAATTTCCATTCTTCACCATGCGGTTAATTCCCTTTACCCACTCTTCTTCTTTTCTCTGGAAACCACTATTTTTTCCTTTCTACTTTAAGAGTTTTTTTTTGTTTTGCTTGTTCACTTGTTGTTACTTCTTCAAATTCCACGATATTTTTCTTTTTCCTTCACTGATTTCACTTAGCAAAATTCTCAAGTTCATTCATGTTGTCACAGATGGCAAGTTTTCATCTCTTCGAACAGCTGAGCAGTGTTAATGCTTATATATAAACCATACTTTTATCCCTTCAATTGATGGGCACTTAAAGTTGTTTATTTTTCAAATTTGAAAACAATACTGCAGTGAACAGGGAAGGGCAGATTGAGTCACCTCTTGTTCCCCACCACTCCCTCTGCCACTATCCCCTCACAGAGGTATAGCAGACTAGCAGAATGGGACAACACAGAGGGAAAAGGAAGCATCTTAGTTGTGTTTTGACCAGTGTCTTTGGGTGGAGGATGATGCTTCCTGGGTTCCAGGCAATGGAACTGAGATAAGGAGTGAAGAGCATATCACAGAAGGCAGTCAGCAAGCCAGTGGGGCCAGTAGGGACAGGATATGGTGGGAAAGTTGCCTGAAAGAGCTAGTGAGCAAACAGGTGGCCTTGGAAACATTGAGAATTTGGGTTTTTTTCAGTACACCATGAAGAACCATGGACCTTTTTTAAGCAGGGTAGGAAATAGTTGCAACTGAGTTTTAAATGGTGTTTGTTGAACTAAACAATATTCAAAAAGTTCTCAGATACTGGCACTTTCAGAGAAGAGAATTTCCCTTTTCTATCAGAATGTGCAAATGCAGAGATTGATTCTTGATGCCTGGATGAGCATGGGTGAGGATGTACATGTATAAAGAACACTCTGGAAAACCAATTAGCTTCTTTTCTCCTCTCCTCCCCTCCTATGTCCTTCCTTTTTTCATTTCTCTCTTTATCTTTCACTCATTTAACATTTTCTGGTCATACTTGATAGGGCGTATGTTCTAGATCTGCACTGGTAACTGAGGCTGAGGAACCAAACATTAACTTTTAATCATTTTTAATTGTTTCAAATTTAAATAGGAACATAATGGCTGCCAGCTACTATATCTGATAATGCAGTGACTTCTGTTACAATGAAAGCAAAACAAAGAAGGAAAATATTGCCAAGAAGTCTTCTGAGAGGCTGTCATGGTATATATTGTTCATGAGGGTAGATTAGAGAAGATGGAAATATCTTTCTTCTTTTTTTTTTTTGAGACTAGGTCTCGCTGTTTTTGTTTGTGGAACTGTAGGCTCATGTTGCCTGTGGTACCACGGACTCAGCAATCCCCAGCCTCAGCTTCCCAGGTACCTAGGATTACAGGTGCATGCCACCATTCCCAGCTAATTTTTTGGGACTATGTTTTGCTGTGTTGCCCTGGGTGGAACTCAAACCAGGATCTCCAGACCCAGTCATGACTCCATAAGCTGTCGCTTACAGACATGCACCACCATGCCCAGCTGAGTCTTTCTGCTTTTAATCCAAACATGTATGTTTTAACTGATTTGTGTCTTGTGGGCCTTAGGAAAGAGACCTGAGAGCCAGCAGTTGAGGGTTCTCCCCTGATTTTGATGTGTTACCTCAGTAGGTTACTGGCAGGGGCAGCAAGAACTAGCCCCACTGAGCGTTAGCAGAGCACTGGGCAAAGGCTGTTAAGCATCTTTACAGATCACGATATTGGAATACCAGTGCACACCTGTGAAATATTTGTTTGTTACAGGTGAGGAAAAAGATTAGAAATATAAGCTGCTTGCCTGAGTCACCCACGTTGTGAAGTGTAAAAATGATGTTTAGATACTTAAAGTAAGTTCTAAGGTCAAAGCTCTCCATGATACCTCTGTGCCTCCCTCAGTGCTCCTGAGTGTCAGTTTCTTCACCAGCAAGATAGGACCTGTTGTTCCCATGCTGCTACCCTATAAGAAGGCTAAGAGAACAGAGAGAGGGTTAGGAGGACTTGGAAGTGTAGAGGAAACAAAGTTATGAGTGCTCACAGGAGGGAGGTGATATTTTCTGTGAATACAGAGCACTGTGTTCTGAGATGGTTCTGTACTCCCACTGATATTGAAAATACTTTAAAATTTCCATTTAAGAAATGCCTAAGGCCAGGCCTGTTCCAATCATCAGTTTGGAAAGGTTATCACAACCTTTCCAATTCCAGTCAACATTAAAAATGCAAATGTTTGATATTTAAATATAGCCTTTGGCCACCCTTGCAAAGCATACAGGACTTAAGGTACACCACTATTTCCTACCAGAAGAACCCCCCCAACTCAGCAGGAAGGAGGCAGAAGATGTACCAAAAAATCCATGTCATACATAGCTGATAGAGGCACTTCAAATGTCATGGAGGTTGGGGTCCGCCTGTATAGTTCCTGTCACATAGTTAGACAACCGGTGATTGGAGGCAGGGACCCTGCTGGTTTTCTTTGGTCTTGTCTTTCCAGGTTACAGTAAGAACTCAATAAATAGTTGTTGAATAGATGAATCCATTCATTTATTCATCATCTTGTGTCTCAGGAACTGTATTAGACTTATACATTAATGCAGAAATGAGTCATCTGGAAAAATAAATCTCAACTAATTAACCATTGAATAAGGATGGTAAGACATGCAAAAAAAAAAACAATAAAGTATAAAATAGCACCAGGACATCCTTACCATAACATTAATTCTGGAGGTCTGTCAGTAACATGTGCTTGGTAATGTGCCAGATGAAGAGTGCTTGGGTGGTGACATTGGGATTCTGGGTGACCTGGGAGTAACTCAGCAGTGTGATCAGCAATGGATACTTAGAGGAAGTTCCAAGAGCCATTTCTTGGCTGAGCTCTTGGCCTTGGTGGTCTCCACTTAGGTTATAGGCTCCACAGGGCTGAACTGTGTTTTATTCAGCTATACACTCCAGTACCTCACATGGGGCCTGACATAGCAGGAAACAACAAATGCTGAGGAAATGAATGAATGTTAGGAACTCATAAAGAATCATATTAAGAAAAGCTTATTGAAATGGTGCAGATGTGGAGAAAGGAACAGTTTTACACTACTGGCGGGAGTGCAAACTGGTCCAGTCACTATGAAAGGCTGTGTGGAAAACACTCAAACAATTAGAAGTAGAACTACCATTCGACCCAGCAATCCCACTACTGGGAATCTAACCAAAGGATACAGAAACACTAATTCATAAGGACACCTGCATGCCCATATTTATTGCAGCACTATTTACAATTGCCAAGATATGGAAACAACCCAGATGCCCCCAAACTGACGAATGACTGAAAAAAATGTGGTACATTTACACAAAGGAATATTATTCATCAATCAAAGGAAACAACCTTTTGCAGCAACATGAATGGAGCTAGAAGGAATCATCTTAGCAGAAAGAAGCCAGAAAGAAAAAGAGAGGTATGAGATGATCTCACTCATATGAGGGATTTAAGGAAAACAAACTAACAAAGGGACAAGAAAAAAATGAAACTGCCAAAAATACAGAACTGAAATGTAGAGAGAGGGAGAGGAGGGAGAAAATGGGGGAGGGGGAGGGCACAAAAGACTGAGATAGGTTCAGGGTGATAAGGTGATGAGACAACCTCAGGGCAGACAATGATGTTAGATATATATACTTGTGTGTGTGTGTGTGTGTGTGTGTATATATATCTATATCTATATATATATACTTGTGTATATATATAGATATATATGTGCAATCAATAAAAATTTTTTAAAAAGGAAGCACTTATTGAGATGTTAGTATGTATCAAACATTTTGTATAGTCTTCTTAATTATACCAGGGTGCAAGCAGAAGACAGAAAATATATCAGTTACTGTAACAGAGATCATTTGATGTAAAGGTGTAAAATTAGCTAGGTAACTGAACAGGTCAAATGAGATAATTTCTGCATAAAACAGTCATCACCCTAATAATGAGGGACCACATGAGTTTAAAAGTTAGAATTATTAAAATGTAGATTTAATGCAGGAAGCCTGTGAGTGAAACTCTAAAGTCTGAGGAGACATTACTGGACTGATGTCGGTGTTTCTGATTGGAGGTGATGAAGTTAAGTAGGAAAAGCTGCAAGCTTCCTTCACCTACTGCCGTGGGAGACCTGTCGGCTGCCAGGGTCAAAGAGCATTGCTGGGTGATGTCCCTCTCTGTCCTTCAAGACCCCATTCAAATATCTCATCCCCTAAGAAACCTTTTTGATCACTTTTGATCACCATGCCCACAGGAAGCAGACAGCAAGAAGCACCTTTTGTCTTCCCTTTCCAGCCATTTGACTCCCTCAACCCCTACTGACCGAACTCAGAGGGAGTTCTGAGTAAGAATGTGATTTGCTGAGACCCAGTCCCAGCCCCAACTAATGGCTTCCAGAAGAATCCTGGAGCTGAGACACTGTGGCTTCATAATTGGGACAGAAATCTTCCCATCCATGGTCTGATGCTGGTTCTGCCATTCCCATTATGCAGACATCAAGGTGATTTGCCTGTCAGTTGAAGTGGCAGAGCCCTGATTGGAAGCCAGATCCATGTGCTCTTAAAGGCAGTGCTATACCAAGTTTCCTTCACATTTTCATCTGATTCTATCTAGGGATAGAATACATTTGAGCCGAGCATGGTGGCGCCTAGGAAGCCGCGTCGGGGACTGGGGATTGCGGTTTGAGTCCCACTAGTTCCAAAAAAATAACTGGGCATGGTGGTGCACGCCTGTAATCCCAGCTACCTGGGCAGCTGAGGCTGGGGATTGCTTGAGTTCATGGTACCCCGGGCAACAGGAGCCTGTGGTTCCACCGGTAAAAATACTGAGAAATAGACTAAAAACAAAACAAAACAAACACACACACACACAAACAAAAATGAAAAAAAGGAACACATTTGAAGTCCCTGTGTGCTTGGGTTGGTTGCTGGGAATGAGGAGGTGGGTACGATTCAGGCATCACCTGTGAGAGCGGGGAAACTGGCACAAGGCAGTCCGGGTAGATGTCTTCCAACGTGTCGCTTTAAATCCCTCATTTCAGTGTCATTTCAGAAAGTTGAGGTTACTATTCTTTGACCAAAAGTTAGTCACCCAACATACTCCTCTCCACCCTTAAAGACCCAGTTCAGATGCCACCTCCCCTGAGATGTTTTCCTGAACTCTGCAGAGCCAGTCACAGCCTATGGTTCTCCCATAGAACTTGGGGAAGACTGTCCGTATGCCACCCTAGATTGTAGGCTCCTTGAGGGCATCAATCTATATAGACCCTGCCTGTGGCAGAGTGGATGCCCAATGTCTAACAATAATCACAAAAGTTTGTCTCTTTCAGAAGAATGCTTCTGTGACAGGACTAGCAACCTTAGGATGAGATGTTTTGGCTTATTCATTACCTTCCAGGAGTTCTAGGTCCAGTGCTGAAGAAAAAAAAACACCAGGAAACTAAAACCCTTGTTTTGTCCCTTATCTCTTACCTCTTCATATGCATTTTTCTCCCTCCAATCAGATGTAGACTTTTACCTTGTTAAACCTTACAAATCTTTCCCTGTTCTTTTTGTTTTTTGTTTTGTTTGTTTGTTTGTTTTAGACTAAGTCTCTCTATCTTTGCCTGTGGAACCGCAGGCTCTCGTTGCCCGGGGTACCACAGACTCAAGCAATCCCCAGCCTCAGCTTCCCAGGTAGCTGGGATTACAGTCACGCGCCACCACGCCCAGCTGTTTTTTTTGAAACTAGGTCTCGCTATGGGCCCCAGGTGAGACTCAAACCGCGATCCCTAGCCCCGGCTGCTTCATAGGCATAAGCTTACAGGCACGAGCCACCACCGTGCCCAGCCACAAATGTTCCCCTGCTCTTAAGATAAAGACTAACTCTTCAACATTGTGATTGAGGTCCCCCAACATCAGTCCCCAGTCCCCCTCCAGCCCTGCCCACTACCCAGGTCCTCCTCCTCCTCTGCTCAGCCTTTCAGCTACTGAACCTTCTTCAGTTTACCAAACTCACCTAGCTCTTTGCATCTTGGTCTTTGCAGTTCTTCTCTGGAGAACCCTCTCCTCTTCCTCCCTTTGCCTGAGTCACTCCTTAAGTCTCAGCTGCTGAGTCATTTTCTCTGAGAAGTTGTTGCAGAGAAACTTGATGCTCATGGAGGGGTGCAGCACAATGTATGCCTGACCCAGCCTCTTCTGAATCAGGGTGACCTGCATTTGCAGTCCCTTCCTGGGTCACAAGCACAGCATGTGGCAAGGGTTCTGTGACATAGATGTGGACAATTAACCAATTAATTAAAAACTAAGCAAGAGAGGGCTCTCCAAGTGACTTTGGAAGTAACAGGCCAAGATGAGGTGAAATAACTATCTCAGTGTTAAGGGGGTAGGTGAAAAAATTTCTGGAAAGGGAAAAAGGAATTTGGGGCTGAAGTTAGAAGACTGGGGGCAGCTAGGAGACTTGGGGGGCAGTTTGTTGCTGTTCACTGCTGGCTTCTTCATCTGTGATGGATTTTGGAGGGGAAGGAGCAAACCTTTCTCTCTGTCCTCCTGTGCCTTGCAGATGGGTCCAGGAAATTAAACCGACGAACGGCAGTATAACAAGAAAAATAGCAGAGTTTGTGAATGTGTATCGATCACCCACACACAGGAGAAACTTAGTAATGAAGGAATCACATGGGTGGTAAGAATCTAGGGTGCATGTATGCCATCTTAACAAAAAACAATCTATCTGTAAAGCAGTGACAAGACAAAGCAGAAGAGGTGTGTAGGTTTTTAGGGAAGGAAAACATGGCAAAACTAATGGAAGTTAAGGGTTATTTTAATGAGGTGTGTTATGTGGATCCCACCTCTAGACTGATAAGAACTTAGAGGTGTCTCCTACAATTTAGAGTCTAAGTGTTCTTCTTCTTGGTCTTCCTCTTCCTGGTACCAAAGAAAGAAGACACAAAATCTGTGCTCTGCTTTTAGCAAGTGGGAGGAGAGGGCAGAGAGTTTCTTTATAGTGTCTGGTGTCTTTCGACTTCAAAGTAATCTTTATGCCAAAGTGGTATCTTTTGGGGTGGCATGTTCTGATCTTCTACCATATAAAAATGCCTGTCCTTCCCAACATGTAGGTAGGGTTGTGAGGGAATGGTACATGTCCCCCTCATTGTCCCAACTGTAAAGCGTTGTTCAGATGTTAGCCATAACATTTCCAGTATCTTCAGCTCCAGGAGTGGATCAGGTCACAAATTTGACAGCTTATTCACAGCAGCCCAAAGCCAGGCCTTATGCTTTCCATCTCCTCCCCTGGGGTCAGACCGGGCTTCTTAATGAGAAGACACATCAAAGCCCCAACTGAGTATTTTTACTGTTCAGCATTCCACAAGCCTCCTTCTTGAGAGATAAAGTGTCTGGAGGAAAAAAGTGGAGAAGCCAATCTAAACTTCCTGTTCCCCAGCCCCAACCCCTTCAAGCCAGACTCCTTTAAGGAGAAGCCTGCTGACTCCTGACTCTTGTTTAAGCCATTCATCATCCCCCTGCCCGTTTCTCTGGGAACTTTCTCACTGTTCGCTGAGGAAGCCAGAGAGACTTATCTAATAAAAAATATCCAGCACACCCATATTACCCCCTATCCCCAGAGCACTAGATCAAAGGACAGAGGCCATTAAATATTTTCTAGCCCCAGGAATGGGACGTTACAAGAATTAAAATCCTTCTGAAATGGAGTCCTTAATAAGACAAAAAACATTCTTGGAGTAAACACTAATGAACCCATTATATGTCAGGTGTTTAACATGTTTTGTACCACTTAAAGTTTATATCAGCTCTCCTCATTTTTTAGATGAGTAAATCAGGGCCCACAGAGGTTAGCTGGATGGATGGATTAATGGATGGATGGATGGATGGATGGATGGATGGATGGATGGATGGATGGATGGATGGGAGCCTGCATGAGTGAGTGGATAAATTTGGGGGGGAGGTTAGTAGATTGGGTGGCGGGGGGGTTAATAGATTGGGGATAGGTGAGTGAATATATTCGAGGATGGGTAAGTAGATGAATGAATGGATGAGGAAGGTTATCAATCAAGAAAAAGTTGCTGTGTCTCCTCAGAAAGGCAAAGCTGCCATTTATACATGGTTTCATATTGAAGCCCCTCCCAGAAAAGGGATGTGTGTGTGTCAGTGCAAAAGGAGACCAAATTTAGCAAGGCTGTCCCTTACTGAGAGGATCATTTCATTTTTATTTGCAGCTTTGGAGTCAGGAGAATCTGAGCCTTGGTGCCACCATTTACTTGCTGTGTAATCACAGACAAGTCATGGAACACCTATGTGCTCAGCTTCCTTATTTGTAAAATGAAAAGCAACCCAACCTCATGGTGCAGTGAGGTTTATGTGATGTCACTCAAATATATATATTTGTTACATATTTACAATAGATATTTTTGTTAAAAAATAAGTTAGAGTTTTTCTGTATTTTATTTCTTATTAAACATTTTTATTTTCTTACACTTTTGTACAATATTTGATTTCTCCCCTCTGGTGTAATCATGGTGTAATACACATGACCCGTGGACCATCACCACTGTCCCTTGTGCTCACCCCTCCTTTGTTTTAACCTTCTCCCTCCCTTGCTTCAGATCTATAGTTTGCCTGCAGGTTTTGATACTACTTAGCTTTTTCCCCTATCTCCCAGACCATGTGAAAATCATTGCAGCAGTGAGCTAAGTGTGGTGAGAATCTCCCGGGAGGGGAAAAATCCAAATAGAGCTAAATCACTCCAGGGCACCTTTGCTGTCTGCCTCTGGGGTTGAGCAAAAAATAGTTTCTGTCCAGGAAGCCAAGGAGGAACCGTGTTTTCCCCTGTCATGAGGAGAGTGAAGGTGAAGGCTGTGGGTTCCCTCTGGACTATGATCTCTTTTCAGTGACACCTGAGAAATACCTGGGGTTTTTTTTTGTCCACTGAAAGATAAACAGAAGTGTGGGCAAGGGGGACTGAAAGGGGTGAGGGCTGAAGACACAAAACAACCAACAGGTAGATTTTCTTTTCTTGGCTCAACTAAGAAAAAGTACAGAAAGAAAAAGCATTCCTTAGATTGTCTCAGACTGCACTGTGTGCAGTGTGGATGGGTATGTGGAGAGGGTAATGTGGGGGAAGTGGGTATATTTGGGAGGTGTAGAAGAGGGTGTGGATGTATGAGAGTGTGCAGGGAGAGGAATGAGTTTGGGGTGTACAGCTGTGGATAGGTAGATGGAAACTGGGGAGGGAAGTGTGGGGAGTGGTGGGTAAGGGTCTGTGTAGTCACAGTGAAGGATAGGACTCAGTAAATGTAGAAAACTATGTATGTAATCACTGTCAACAAGATATTCTTCATTGGAAATTTGTAAATAAGTTTATTTTTCATTCAGAAAGTGAATTGTATTCATTGTTCCATCATCAGCACTGACCTACAGTGACAAAAACAAAAAAGTGAGAACTACAATCCGGTTGAAAGAGTTAAGACACAGAGAAGTTCAATGACAGTAATGAACAGAGTCGGGAGTGCAAGGCCTGATCTGAGCTAACTATACAGCCATGATAGGTTCTATTGTGACTCCCATCTCACAGATGGAGAAACTGAGACTTGGGCTTACTGACCTAAGGTTATACAGCTTGTTAGTGAATGGAGCTGGGGTTCTAATGCATGCAGTCTGGCTCCTGAAATCATGCTCTTACGTACCTAGCACGTCCAGTCTGTGCCATCTGCTCCCAGCTGACATGCAAGGGCCAAGTTTACATCTGTACAAAGGGTTGGCTGCCTGGCAGTTACCACCTCCTAAGGCGCACCTATGGATGCCTGACCTGCTGCCCTTGGACTGCTGCCTGGACTCAGTCACCTTGTTCATCCTTCTCTTACCATACCAGAATCCAGCAGAGAAGGGTGCAAAGAGGAACCAGTTTATATTTAAGGGACAATCTCCCTCCTGCCTGTTAGCCTCCCCTCCCCTTTGCCCTCTACTATCTATCTGGGGGTTGCTTGTTCTGTTGTACTCTTCACCTTGTAGGTGATGGATATCCATGACAGCCACTACGCTGGGGTTGCTGGACCTCAGGCTCCTGGCTTTAGTCCCTGCGGTTACAATATCATCACCAAGTTTAGTTTTGCCAGCGACTGGAACAGGTTCAGGCATCTTAGCTACATTCCTTTAGGAGCATTTGTCACAGTTTGGTTTCTGGGACAACCCCATGAAGCAAGAATATTAGCTCCCACTTATAGACAAGATGAGGCTCAGAGACTCCAACTGCAGCCCAAGTGGTGGTGCTGAGAGGACAGGCTTGTCTGAACCGCAGAATACGTCCTCCGGCCACACCTCTATGCTTTTCGGTCTTTCCCACCTTACAATGCATTCTCAGTGGAATGAAAAGTTGGTCCTATTTCTGCTGCTAAGAGGAGGATATTGGGGGGGCAAATGGGAGGCTCAATTTTAAGTTACCTCCCCCATGAGGGTCTGACTCAGGGCACTTTTGTCCCAAGTCTCTGTATCTAAGAGCCCAAGGGTCTTTCTCCCCACAAAACCAAAAGGATGCAAAGTGAGACCTACTGGCTCCCCTTAACTTTGTCTCAGATGGTCTGTCTGCCCACATGCAGGTACAAGAGTGCCTGGTCCCTAGAGCCACTGATCTTTGGCACAACAAGGGCAAATGCCTTTCCAGCCAGCATGCCAAAGGAAAACAAGCAGTGCTTTTAAAGTTCGGCTTTTACCTCCAGGCTCTTCCCACCCACGTGCAGCAGCTTCAATTCACAATGCAATTTAAACAACAAAATTTATTAACAAGTGAAACAAAAAGTCCTTAATGCAACAAGTGACCAGTTATCTTACTCCATTCACCGCTCTAATCCCCCAAATGCCAAAACCTTGTCCAAGATAGTGTCTGTTCGCCCCTCTCAGCCTGAGGCAGGCGCTGCAAACTCCAGTCTTTCCTTTTCATCCTCTCTTCGCTTCCTCTCTCCAGCATTCTCAACTGTTGAGCTTCTCCAAGGTTCTTCAAACTTTTCCAGCAAATACTGATACATTATCAACTTTCCAACAAGACAGACTTTCTTTTCTTCTCAGAGCACCTCTCACTCCTGTGCGGTTGCTCCTCACCACACTCACCGGGTCTGACCTCAGCAGCCCCTGGTCACCCCCAGCTCTTTGGCACCCAATTCCACATGGGCTACTCCTTTGCTGGCCACTCTACTCTCCCACCTTGGCCCCTCACCGCCACCAACGGCTCACTGTTGGGTGTGGAGGAGTGGGGGGTGGGGTGGGGCAAACTTCCTCCTTACCCAGCTGCTCCAGCTCCTCTTTACCAGCCCGCCATTCTGGCATCCCCCACACCTCTTTGCCACTTTGGGCCTCTCTCTCCCTTTTTGCCCTCTCTCTTTTTGAGTGGTCTTTTCATGCTTCCTGTTTCTTCTGGTGGATCTTTCTCTCAGACTCCGCCCACCAGAACAGTAAGGTGTGCAACACAATTTTCACATACATCACTCCTAGAGGACCCGACTGCACATCCAGCCCAGTCACCCACTAACAGCAGGAGAGCACAAACTAGAAGAGTGGGCTCCTCCAAGCCACCAGGGCTGCATGCTGGTCATTACATACACAGGAAGAAGAACTCTCCCTGAGCCTTATTCCAGAAGTCTCTGCAAGCCTGGGTGTGCTCAGGGAGAACAGGTGACAAAAAGAGGGTTGAATGAGGGACACAGAGATGGCTGCAAAAATGCAAGTGCCAGGGGTGGTGAGGGTAACAGGAGCAGAAGAGGAGGCAACACCCAGAGGGCTTCTAACAGGGAGCTGGTTACTAGCCCACTGTGAGTGTCTAGGAGCTCTGCAGAACAGAAACATTTTGGTGGAAGGAGCTGTTTGAGGGAGCATGGAGTTATGCAGCAATGGGTGTTGTAGTGAGCAGATGCTTCTTATAAATGATCATTTCTAGCAGTTAACACCCCTGTTTATAAAGGCCCCAAAAGGCTGTGTTTGTGCCTCAGGGCCACAGAGGTTTTAGAAGTACAGTACAAATATGGACCATTGTCCCTTCTAAAAGAAACAATTGAACTCGTTGAGTTGTTGACCCGTCTGAAAGGGGGAGGCACATTCCTCAGATGTGTCTGTCCCACTCCTGGCTGTCCAGTACAGCAGGGGATGTCATCAGAGCCAACTTGTTGGCCAGTGACCTGTGACCTATGGCCCAGTACAAAGAGGGAGCCTTGCCAATCAGATTCCCACCTCAGGAATTTGAACCAAGAAATGCTGAGACATGCAAGCAGTTAGCAGCAGGGCTGGAGGCTGCAAGAATGCACTGGAAGATTCTCTCCTATGGGGTCAGAGCATCAGGGCCATGGAAGAGGAGGGACCAGAGTCTGCAAAGAACTTAGCAGGCAGGTAGAGGGAAGCATGCACCCACGTAGCCTGCAGCACCACATGCAGAAGCCCCACGGCACCTTCAGTCCCTGCTGCAACCCTATTTCACCTTGCTCCCTTTCTCCTGGAATGCTGACAGTGCCTCTGCCGTCTGTACAACCAGAGCTCAGGTGAATCAGGAGGTGGCTTCCCTGCAAGATGGTGGGGGATTTTTGGGTTGAAGGAAACCAATCCTCAGCCCATAGTGGCTTTGCAGGTTTCGACAAGGTCATTGAAGAGCTGTGTGAACAAGGTGGAGGATCAGATGATGATCAGCTTCCAGCCACATGCATATCCAACCACATCCGAGGCAATGAGAGAGGATGTAGACTTTGAAGACACATCTAGATGCGGTGCAGGGTGAAGACAGAGCTTTGGACAGAGCATATGCACTATGAAGCCCACTTGAATCCCAGCTTCTCTTTCTAACTGGGGGAACTTGGATCAGTGGGGTTAGGGGTAAGGTAGGGGTGGGTTTGAGTCTCCACATCTTTAAATTAGGGCTAGAATAAGACCTCCTCCCTTAAGTTCGTAGAAGCCTTATTAGGTGAATACCTGATCTCCCCTTCAGCAGCTACCATTATGTGTACAAGCATATGCTTCAAGGACAAATGGTGGGGGGTAAGAGACTGAATAATCAGGTAGCATTTTATACCTGAAATGGCCAGTGTGGGCCTATCAACTAATAGGAGCTCACCCCTTCTCTTTGCTACCTTGGGACTCTGTGGGGAAAGAGGCTTTCAGTGTCACCCTGGCCAAGGATTATTAATAGAAACAAGTCCATTTCTGTCATAAAATAGTCTTTGAAGTTGTTTAAAATAAGCTTCCAGGTGGGTGGTCAGATCACCTTTTATTGTCTTCCTCTTGAGAGAATACAACAATTGTGTTTTCCTGTTTCATTTACTGTGAAATAGTCAAAACAGGAAGATTCATTGGTCTGTGTAACTTCCTAACTCAAGAATGCCCAGGCTGTCTAACGTTTCAGTCAAGGACATCTTCATCCACCATCATACCATCCTCTTTACAGCAGTCTTGGAGAACTGTCATCCAGCCTTCACTAGTCTCCTGGTTCCAACGGGAGAACTCATTTAAGGGGAGAGATACCTGGCTTGGAAGGTAAGGACTTGATTTAGACAACGCTCTGAAGGCCTGCTTACCTTGGGTTTTTGCCTCTACTCTGACACTTTAGGGGAGTCTTTGCCTAGAACAATGGGCTTTGCAACCCAAAAGACCTTTTTGCAACCTCAAATCTCACCCACCCTTACCATTACTTTCCCTGCTTGTGTTTCTTACTCATTCTACACTGAAGCCCTCAATAGCCATTACTCTCTGTGAACACACTCCATCATGGCAAACACTCCTAGGAGGTTCTTGTCAGACTTTGTCTTATCAGAAGTCTTCACTTCCTCTGCAGTCCTTCAGGGGAAAGTTGTTCTCCCTCTCAGGCCTATGTCCCCCACCTCTCAGTAGAAATGGTGGTTGGACTGTCCTAGCTCCCTTTTGTTTGTTTTTTTTGTTTCTTTTTTTGAGACTAGGTCTTGCTATTTTTGCCTGTGGAACCACAGGCTCTTGTTGCCTGGGGTACCACAGACTCAAGCAATCCCCAGCCTCAGCTTCCCAGGTAGCTGGGATTACAGGCGCGCACCACCATGCCCAGCTATTTTTTTTTGGAACTAGGTCTCGCTACGGCCCCAGGCAGGACTTGAACCACGATCCCTTGCCCCGGCTGCTTCATAGGCTGAAGCTTACAAGCACGAGCCACCATGCCCGGCCTGTCCTAGCTCCCTTTTGTTCTTTCCACAGCACTACTTGCCCACATTCATATCTTTCTTTGAGTCTCATGACACTCAACTGCTCTTATCCTGAGCACTGACAACTGTCTGAAGCTCATTCATGCATCATTCAATCCTTTCCAGTCTCAGTCTTCCTCTCCAGCTCTAGACTTTATTATTTATTTATTTATTTGAGACTAGTTCTCACTATTTTTGCCCGTGGAACCACAGGCTTACGTTGCCCGGGGTACCATAGACTCAAGCATACCCCACCTTCAGCTTCCCAGGTAGCTGGGATTACAGGTGCACACCACCATGCCCAGCTATTTTTTTGGGACTAGGTCTCGCTATGTTGCCCCAGGCAGGACTCAAACTGCAATCCTCAGTCCCTGCTGCAGCTTCCTAGGCTGCCGTTTACAGGTATGCGCCACTGTGCCTGGCCATATTACCCTGAGAAACTTTAATGTTCAGACAGAAAAGATATTTTCCAGTTCCTTCCAGATCTTAGCTCCAAGGGACTTGCTTCTACTCTACTTCTGCCACACTCCCTGACCCCACCTGTATCTTATCATGACTGTATCTAGGATAGATCATCTGAATTCTAATAACTTCTTTTATGGTTGCATTCTCTGATCCTTTGAGATATCCCATGACTTCATGGCCATGTTATCTGCAGTTTATTGCCAAGAAATCCCAGGTCTTGTTCCTTCTATTTTCTTCACT
>PVHY01022817.1:0-21877 GCA_004024945.1 Uropsilus gracilis | reverse complement strand
TTTCAAAAGCCAGAGGATTCAAAGGGGTGGGGAGGCCAGTGGAGGCAAAGGTTCTCTCCTCCCTCTCCACTTCAGTTTTGAAAAGGGCTTTTAATTCAACCCAAGGACATTGCTCTCCTTGGGAGAATAAGTCACCACCACCTCAAATCTGCTATGGCTTTGCAGCACAGCAGCAAGAATGTTTAGTATATAATAGATAAAAATTTCATCCAAAAAAATAAAATAAAGATTCTTGTACCCTCGCCCCATAAACACGCTGATTCCTATTCTAAAGTTGACCCACTTGTGCTGTTAATACTTAATTGGAAACCGATATCCAAAAAAACTTAAACTTCACTGCAAAATGAAAACAAAATAAAATGAGTAACTTGAGGTTTATGGCATATAGTTTAGGTCGACACACATACAAGGAGAAAGAAGAGCAAAGATGGGTGATAGAACACATTCAGTCTTTGTTTATACAAAGAGTGTAGTGGAACACCAGGAAAAGCTCCACATGGATTCGCATGCACGCATCCAGATCTATCCATGGCACATCCAAGAATGGGGTGCTATCAAGGAGGCCATTCCTGTCATTCCAGTTTTAGAAGTTCAACGTCAAAGACGAGAGTAGCATTTGGTGGGATAATGCCTGGGTGTCCAGTGGGACCGTAGGCGTAGTCAGGGGAGATCGTCAGTTTGGCTCTCTGACCCACACTCATCTGGGCAACTCCTTCCCTGTCTCGGATCACCTCCTGCTTGCCTAGCATAAGCTTAAAGGGCTTGTTTCTGTCCCAGGAGGAATCAAATTCTTTCCATCTTCAAGCATCCCCGTATAGTGCACCACGTAGGTCTCACCGGGCTTCTTCGGGAAGGTGCACCAGTCTCCTGGGGCGATGGTCTTCACCAGCACTCCTATGGCTGTGGCAGCGAACACTGGGCCACAGGCTGGGCGACAGGCAGTGTGGACTGAGAACCGATCTGGCAGGGGTTCCATAGCTCTCTATTTTTCCTTTTCTTTACAGGTCAAATATGCAGATTTTAAAATTCAGATTGTTGGGGTATGCAGAGATGTAATCATAGAAAAGTCTTTATAAATCTCTGCAAGTTTTCTAAGGCAAATCTTCCATTTTCCAACTTTTACTAGAGAGACACTGCATATGGAGGATTATCAAGTACTTGCCCACCTGTTAATAGTGTGTTTTATTGACTCACTTAGCTATTGATCCTTATATAAGTTTGCTAAGGTGAACATCTCAGAGGACTGAACCACAGAATTCAGGCACCAAAGCCCCTCTCCAACTCCCAACAGATTATTCAACCATGTAGATGTAAATTTTTGTTCCCAAGTTTTTGTCTTTCAGATTTTCTGATTTCTTGCTGCCAAAAAGCTTGCTTTCCTCTATTAATTTAATTTTTTTCAACCAAGATAGCACTCATAGCTCTTTATTCCTTTTTTTTTTTTCTTTTCTTTTTGAGACTTGGTCTTGCTATGTTGCCCAGGGTACCACAGACTCAAGTGATCCCCAATTTCTGCCTCCCAGGTAGCTGGGAATACAGGCATGCACCACCACGCCCAGCTATTTTTTGAGACTAGGTCTCTCTATGTTGCCCTTGGGTGGGTCTTGAACCCGCAGACTCAAGTGATTCCTAGTCTTGGCCTCCCTTCTTAGGCTGGGATTAAAGGCGTGCACCACCATGCCCAGCCCCTCTTTTTTTTTTTTTTTTGAGACTAGGTCTCGCTATTTTTGCCTGTGGAACCACAGGCTCAAGCAATCCCTAGCCTCAACTTCTCAGGTAGCTGGGATTACAGGTGTGCGCCACTACGCCCAGCTATTTTTTTGGAACTAGGCTTCCCTACGGGCCCCAGGCAGGACTCGAACCGTGATCCCTAGCCCTGGCCACTTCATAGGCTGAAGATTACAGGCATGATCCACCATGCCCGGCCGAGGCCCCTCTTTTTTAATTTCTAAGAGACTAGGTCTTCTGTGTTGCCCAGCGTTGTCTCAAATCCACGGACTCAAGTGATCCCCAGCCTCAGCCTCCCAGATAACTGGGATTACAAGTATGCACCACCACACCCAGCTACATAGCTCTTTAGATTATCAGCAGTGAACCAAATGACAGTTTAAAGCATTTCATCTAATTTCACATTAGCAACATAAAATCCCCTAACATTGAGACTCAGTAAAAACTTATTAAATTCCCGCCTTTAGGCCCGGCATGGTGGCGCATGCCTGTAAGTGGCAGCCTAGGAAGCCGTGACCAGGGCCAGGGATCGCAGTTCGAGTCCTGCCGGGGACACGTAGTGAGACCTAGTCCCCAAAAAATAGCTGGGTGTGGTGGCGCATGCCTGTAATCCCAGCCCTCTGGGAGGCTGAGGCTGGGGATTGCTTGAGTTTGTGGTACCCTGAGCAACATGAGCCTGCAGTTCCGCAGGCAAAAATAGTGAGACCTAGTCTCCAAAAAAAAAAAAAAAAAAATTCCTGCCTTTGTGATTGTCCTGTGAATTAAGATTAAAGAAAGCAGCATATTTCTGCTGTCCTAGGTTTTTTAGGATTTTTTTTTAACTAATCAATCTCAGGCAGAAGGCGTTCACTTAAATGTTTGAGTAGAATCATGGTAGCTTCTTTGACAGCTGCAGCCTGGAGTAGCTATCATTGGAATAGAATGTTATTTTAACTCCTGGAAAAGCTGAATTTCTCCATTTTCTAGGTAGTTGATTTTCAGCATTTCATTTTTCATTATGGCATACTGTTTTCAGTCTGTCAAAGGGTTCCCAAGATTTTAAAGTTCAGCACAGCACCATCCCCACAAACTTGAAAAAATACATGCACATTTTCCATCTCTGTAACAACAGTACAGATGTTAACACATCAGTAATCGTCCTAACCCATGTTATTGTTCCCCAATCAAAAACACGACAGACACTTCAATATTGGAAGTGGGGTGTGACAGAGACAGATGGTTTTCAAAGAAAACATTATAAAAGAAAATGTTGGCTTTTGTTTTCAACAGGTTGCCAGTCTGTCAGGTATCTATAATTTATTCTCTTAAAACTAAATTTTAAACTCATATGGCAGACTTCCCTTATCAAAAGTCTTATCAAAATGGGGACACTATGGTTACCATATAAAGAAGGAAATTCCATCCTTGAATAATGATGTTTCTTTAGCATTGGACACACTTTTTCTCTTGGGCAAAATGTTAGACATTTGCCAGGGTGATATACTCAGCCGCCAAGTCTCTTAGAGTTTCCTCTCTCCTCCCCACACCACCTGGTTTCAATCCTGCACCTTTAAAACTTAATTACCACTTCTTTTTTTAAACTTTTCCTGGCAACTTGATGCTGAAATGATTGAGTTCTGTCTAGTGGCAAAATCTTCACTCCCTCTTGAGAGAGGAGTGATCCACACTTATAGCAGGCAGTTGTGCAGAGCAGTTTGTGGCTTTGTATTACCCACTCTTGTGTCCTCAGTTTGACCCTTCCTGCTATAAAAGTCCTTATATCTATTAATCCTGTCTTTTGGGGCATCTCTCCATTTTTCACCTCCATTTGTCTCAGCTAAAGAATGATGACCTTGGATTCATTACATTCTCTGATCCCCATGAATACTCTATTGCAGATCATCCTCCTTTTTTTCACTTCCATTTGTCTCAGCTAAAGAATGATGACCTTGGATTCATTACATTCTCTGATCCCCATGAATACTGTATTGCAGATCATCCTCCTTTTTCCCCTTTTTAAGTCTAAACCTTAAAGTAATTTCAGTAATCACTTGTTGAAATTTTCCAAGTCTTTAAGGGAAGTCTTTTAATCTTTTATTTTTTCTTTAAAGAGGATGCTTATAAAATTTCCCAGATCAAGGCTGTTTCTGAGAGCTATTTCTAGTTTATTCCTGAGTTTTTCCTTCATTTATGTCTTGGCTCCTAACAGTTTTCTTGAATGACAAAAAACTATTTTCCTTAATTTCATCTAAAAAAAATAGCCAATTATACCAAAGTATATCTCCTCTCCCTTTTAAAGTCATTTGGCCCAACTTTTAAAGACCTAGCCTTTAAGGAAGAAAAAATTTCCTTTTTTTTTTTTTTTTTGAGAATAGGTCTCACTATTTTTGCCCATGGAACGGCAGGCTCCCATTGCCCGTGGTACCACAAATTCAAGTAATCCCCAGTCTCAGTTTCCCAGGTAGCTGGGATTATAGGTGTGCGCCACCACACCCAGCTATTTTTGGGGGGACTAAGTTTTACTATGTTGTTCTGAGTGAGACTTGAACCACGATCCCTAGCCCCAGCCACTTCATAGGCTGAAGCTTACAGGCAAGAACCACCGGGCCTGGCAAAATGCTAATGTGGGTTGTTTTCCTTTTGTTAGACCGCTGATCAACACAGACACTCCAGAAACAGGAAAATAAGGGCAGGAGAAAGGTTTATTAAGGCTCAGCACTTAGGGCTTACTACTAAGTCAGAGACTTGGAGAGCCCCACTCCTAGTTCCCCACAGGCTTTTCATATTTTTCAAAGTTCAGAATACATATCCATATTCCTAACCTTGTCTACCCAAACCTTATCTGAAGCAAGGCATTGGCACAGAAGCAGAATGCAGCAGTTAGACATCCTGACAGGCTTGAAATATACATCAAATTTAATGAGCATTTTTGGGCTGAGTGGTTTTTTTTGTGTTTTTTTTGTTTGTTTGTTTGTTTTTGACTGGAGGTTCCCTCCCTTTGGAGGGGACGGATGGAACTATTCTGTCTGTTGTTATCTGATTGTTTTGTTCTGCAGTGTTCCCACACACAGGCACTATTCAGGCTTTATAAAGACTCAACACTTTGTTTCTTTAGCACTTGCCTTCTGATTTGTATGTGTGTTTAGGGTCAACGCTTTTAAAAAATTTTTTAAACTTTTTTGCTTTTATGAACAAACATGATTCCTGAAGAGATCTTTTTCATTTTCTCTTAGCCTTTGGATTTGTTATGACTTTTCTAGTATCCCAGTCTAAGAAGATTTATCCCCATTGTAATAAGGGCTCCATTTCCCTTTATCTTTTCAGTGATTTAAATCCACTACCCAACTATAGTTGAATCTACAGTCTACTCAGGGAATTATACCCAGGGCCAACTTGAAATCACACTTGGAGGTACTGACAAGCTACATAAATCCAAAGGTTAGTCAGTCCTCTCCTTGGGATAATGATGAAGAGTAGAATTTGGGACAGCTGACTGCATGCCTCGTACTAATGTCAGTACATGTGGCCTCCTACTAATGTCAGTACATGTGCCTGAAAACTAGAACCTCATATAGTGCTATAGAGCTTACATGAAAATTAACTGAAATTCTGTGGTCCTGCCTAGGAAACCAAGTCATTCCACCCGGAGATGTCTAAAATATTTGCCTCTCCCAGAGCTCTTCCTGGAAAAGTCCATAAAACCTTGTAAGCACTGAATCAGCAGGGAAGTTGTGTCTCTCTCAGTTGTGCTTTGAATATCTATGCATATGGATTTGAGGGGCCCTCTGCCACTGCTTGTGAACAGTTGAGAAGACATAAGTTAATAGTGAAAACAAACTGAAGAAATAGGACTTTGACTTTAACTTGTCATTCCAGTCTGAGGCAGAGTGGCTGGTTAATGGAACCGTTTTCTGCGAAATGGGCAAGCCTGCCAGGCTGTCATCCACTTTGGGGCACTTGCAGAAGAATGAGCTAGGAGACCTGATACAGTCCATGACCTCTACAATACTGTCCAACCTGTAGTCACTTCCACAAGTGGGGAAGAGAGAGTCCATTATGAGAGAGAAGTCTAACATTTTCCCTAAATGAGAAAGAATTATCCCAATATAATTCTTCAGTTATTCTATCCCATTCGTGTTTTCTCAGTTATTCCCTTTCTCACCACATTTTTTCAGTTTCCATTTATCTTCCCCCAATTGTGTACACAGTGTCTCCCCTATATTAATATCTTACATTAATGTGGCACATTTGTTGCAATTCAATCCAGTACTGTTATTGTTAACTGTAGGATTCACTGTGTTGGTACATTCTTAGATTTTGAAAAATGGACAATATGCAGGTGTAAAAATATGCAAAGACATAGTTCCACTGTTACAGTGTAATACAGTATAATTTGACTACTTTAACTCCTTAGGCTCTACCTTCTCACCACATTTTGGAATGTATCAAGTATTAGATTGATTTGTCTTCAGTTTCTTATTGATTTGGCTATTTCCAGTACAGTGCTGAAATAGTTACAAAGTTATGCATGCTTTATTTCAAACTTCAATGAGAATATATTTCCTATTTCACCATGAAATGTGATATTGATGTTTATTTATGGTGAATGACTTTCAGTATACAGATACATCATTTTATTATAGTGTCAGAAAATTCACTTAATTTTATAAGATACCCGTTTGCCATCTTTTGAAGATTTTTGCATGAAGTTTTTCTTTTATTTTTTTGTTGAGATGATGAGTTATGTCCAATGAAATAATTGTTCTTAGACCCTTCTTGCATTCATAGAATAAGATTGACTAATATACCTTACTAAATTCAGTTTGCGTATATTTAGCAGATTTATAAATAAGTCCCTAATAGGAGAAAGAAATTGTGACCATAATAGCAGCTGGCAGTTATAGAAAAAAGACAGTAAGGAAGTATAATAATTAGCATAAAATTAGGTGATACATATAAGATGAAGCCTTAGTTATCAATAAGGAGTGAGAAGGGTTAAACCCTACTAAAAATAATCTTGGATGGTGAGAACTTCAATCTAAGTTACACAAAAACCTTTTTATGAGAGACAAGATTCGAAAGCTGAAAATTATCAATAAAAAGGTTTAATAATTGCAGGGTTTTATTTTTTTATAATTTTTTATAATTTTATTTTTTTATAATTTTTTATTTATATATAAATTTATATAAATTTATAAATTTATATATAAACATAAATTTCACAATATTGTAATCCCCAGGGTTTACCCCCCCTCCCCTCCATCCCCCCCTTTCCCTCCTGCTCAAAGTAATCGCAGGGATTTAAATTTTTTCCCAGTGAATATGTATAATTTAAGAGGTTTTTTTTTTGTTTGTTTTGTAAGTTTCTATTTACCTAGGTACTGTTTTCTTCATATTTGCCAACTTACCTGGGTATCTATTTTCAAATTTTTTTCCTGTGGGAACACCTCTTCTCAGATAATTGATAATAGGAGGAACCATTCTCTTTAGGTCAGTCCCATCTCTTGTTCAGACCCATCAAGCTTCAGACCCATAAAGCTCTTATAGCATAGTCAGATAAATATATCACCTAGATGCAAATTTCCTCCCCATTAGCCCTCCCCCCACACACAGCTGAAGAATGCATGTTAATGTGCAATCTTAGACTAAGACTAAATTGCTGTACAAAAATACCTGATTTGTCTAACTTTCTTCAGTGTCTATATATATATATATATATATATATATATATATGAATATATATATGGGGGTTTTTTGTTTGTTTTTTGGTTTTTTGAGGCTAGGTCTCACTATTTTTTGCCCGTGGAACCACAGGCTCATGCTACCCGGAGTACCACAGACTCAAGCAGTCCCCAGCCTCAGCTTTCCAGGTAGCTGGGATTACAGGCACGTGCCACCACGCCCAGCTATTTTTTTGGAACTAGGTCTCTCTACGGGCCCCAGGCGGGACTCGAACCTCGATTCCTAACCCCGGCTGCTTCATAGGCTGAAGTTTAGAGGCACGAGCCACCGTGCCGGGTTCCCTTCAGTGTCTATAAACTCGCTCCTCTAAGCTCCCTTTCACCAAGTATCCCTGGAAAGGTTTTTTTGTTTGTTTTTTTTTTGCTACATTTTGGTTTAGCATAGAGTTTAACAGTTTAGTTTAACATAGTTTTCTGAAACTTCCCATCAGAAGTCATAGATCTCTTTCCCATGAGGACTCTGGTCTGATTTGCTTGCTATTCTGTCAACGTTTTTCCTTCCCTTTCACCTTTGATTTTTTCCTTTCTCTCCTTTCTCCTAAGCAACTGAATCAGCTTATTTTGGTAGCAACAAAACAGTTCGTGTGGTTTTGCTATCTGGTACTTTTTGGTGTGGTGTGTATCAAAATTCCCTTAGAGCTATTTCTATTCTGCTCCACCACCTACCCCCAGCAGAAAACCTAAATACCATTGGGATGAAACACTATGGTTTTAACTGAAAGTAATCTGCATATCATTTGTAAGGAATAATATATAGACCTTATTAAAATTTTTCAAATAAACACGTAGAATTTTGTTGACATCATAGCCCATAATTTGGGGTTCATTTCCATCTCTTGAATTTTTTTCCTCATGGAGTGGTAAAATAAGAAATCATGATTTAAGCCAGGCACCGTTGAGCATGCCTGTAAGCGCCAGCCTATGGAACGTGACTGGGACTGAGGATCGCGGTACGAATCCCGCCCAGCACAACACAGCGAGGACCTAGTTCCAAAAAAAATAGCTGGGCATGGTGGGCGCACCTGTAATCCCAGCTACCTGGAAGCTGAGGCTGGGGATTTCTTGAGTTCGTGGTACCCCAGGCAACATGAGCCTGCGGTTCCACAGGCAAAAATAGCGAGAGCTAGTCTCAAAACAAACAAAAAGATCGTTATTTATCAAAAACTATTCTAATAGTGTTAGTAAAATAGTTAAAAGTTATAAAAACCCTTGAGCTATTAAGCCATTATTTAGGCTAGTAAGTGATATTTTTTCTTACTCTGAATATTTTTCTCAGACTCCTAGTACTTAAGAGAGTACTTGACATTTTGTAAATTCTAAATTTTCTCTAACCCTAACCTATTATGTCTTTAATTAATTAATTAATTAATTAATTAATGTTATGTTCCATTTAACATTGGAATTTTATTTGACAAAAAAGATGGATTTTTTTGTTTGAAATTTGTCTTTTTTTTCCCCTTTTTGAGACTTAAGTCTTGCTGTTTTTGCCTGTGGAACCGCAGGCTCACATTGCCCGGAGAACCACAGACTCAAGCAGTCCCCATCCTCAGCTTCCCAGGTAACTGGGATTACAGGCGCACGCCACCATGCCCAGCTATTTTTTGGGGACTAGGTCTTGCTATGTGCCCCCAGCAGGACTCAAACTGCAATCCCTGGCACTGGCCGCGGCTTCCTAGGCTGCAGCTTACAGGCATGCGCCACCCTGCCCAGCCTGAAATTTATCTTTAAGAATTCCAGTAGACCTTAATTTATTTACTAGTCTAACTTTCCAGCATATTTAAATAGACCTGCCTGCTTTCAATAACTTAGAGACACCATTTTATCTTTAATTAGAATTCACAATTTAGTACTTTCTGCTGTTAGCTCCTATCAGAAGCATATTTGAGAGAAGCGTTATTTAAAGAAAGTCAGTTTGTTCTGTTATCTAACACTGTTTCAAGTTACGTCTTGAAGGCTACTTCTTGGGAAATGTGGTGTGCATTTTATTACATTGATGATTGAGGAAAAAAAAACAGTTGGCTATGTTTGCGAAACCATCAAGGATATTGATATTAATGTTATTTAATGTCCCATAAAAATTCACCCAAAAACTTTTGGTTTCCCCAATTTTCTAATTATAAGAATCTTTACCCCCTCCTTTTGTTTATATGTTAGCTAAGCTAGACTCATTGCTTCTAATTTATTTCTCTATCAGAAAACATTGTGTATAAGAAGGCTACTGATTTTTGTGTGCTGATTCAGTTACCTTACTGAACTGGTTTATTGATTCAAATAGTTTTTTTTGTGGATTTTTTGGGGTTCTTAATGTGGAGAATCATATCATCTACATGTAATGATAGCTTTAATTCTTCTTTTCCTATTTGTATTAGAAAACATTGTGTGATGTGATCCTTATGGTCCAGGAAAGAAAGATACCGGCTCATCGCGTTGTTCTTGCTGCAGCTAGTCATTTTTTTAACTTAATGTTCACAAGTAAGTATTTCAAGGTAAAACATGCCATTGTTTTTTCTATGAAAATGGGTTTGGGCATGAATGAAAACAGGCCCTTTTCTAGTTTTTAAGAACTGAAGATCTAAGCCAGACACAGTGGCTCGTGCCTGTAAGCTTCAGCCTATGAAGTAGCTGGGGCTAGGGATCGTGGTTCGAGTCAACTTGGGGCAACACAACAAGACCTAGTCCCCAAAAAATAGCTGGGTGTGGTGGTGCACGCCGGTAATCCCAGCTACCTGGGAAGCTGAGGCTGGGGATTGCTTGAGTACGTTACCCTGGGCAACATGAGCCTGCAGTTCCGTGAGCAAAAATAAGAAGACCTAGTCTCAAAAAAAAACAACTGAAGATCTTATAAAAATGGTAATGGTAATGACTGCTAAAAGGACAAATGTTCTTTTATTATTCCTTAAGGCCAGGTGTCTTTATTGGTAGAGTTACAGCTTCTACTGTATGCCTGGGATTTTGTGTGTGTGTGTGTTTTTTGTTTTGTTTTGTTTTTTTTCAGAGACTAGGTCTCGTCTTGTTGCCCCAGGGTAGTTCCAAACCCACAGACTCAAGTGATCCTTAGCCTCAGCCTCCCAGGTAACTGGGATTACAGGCACGCACTACCACGCCCGGCTTGAATGCTAGGTTTTTTCCGTTAACCGCAGATGGAAAAGCAAATGAAAAGTTACATCATATTATATTTTTTCTAGCAAATTTAACTAAATAGAAGTGAAAAAGAGATATGCCATATTATGTTAGAGATACGCTCTAGTTTTGGAAACTAAGTCCAAGTACTACTTTCTCTTCTCAGTACTGTTTCATGAGTGAAAAGAGGCTCGACCTCAAGTTTTCTCTTTGATATTCTGGCTCCTTACTAGGGTTTTAGAGGAAAATGAAACTACTACAGTAGTTTAGCAGTTTCTTTCTTTCTTTCTTTTTTTTTTTTTTTTTTGATACTAGTTCTCGTTTTGTTGCCCAGGGAACCGCAGGCTCACATTGCCTGGGGTACCATGGACTCAAGCGATTTCCAGCCTCAGCCTCCCAGGTAGCTAGGATTACAGGTGTGCGCCACCACACCCAGCTATTTTTGAAGACTAGATCTTGGTATGTTGCCCCAGGTGGGTCTGGAACCCCCGGGCAGGTCTCGAACCTGCAGACTTAAGCAGTTCCTAGCCTCAGCCTTTCGCTTTGTATGCTGTGATTAAAGGCATGTGCCACTGTGCCTGACCAGTATAGCAGTTTTTTAGCTTTAAAATTATTTTAATGAAGGCACATCTCAAGTGTGGAAAGTGTATTTATGATACAAATTAGAATATTATACATCCTGAGGTTTTTTTCCCAAAGATATTTATCCTATTCTCCATATTTAACATGACTCAGAATGTTCTGTTTTAGTTAAAGTTGTGGTATTACTCATCTTTTTACATTTCTTCATTTTAGCTAACATGCTTGAATCAAAATCCTTTGAAGTAGAACTCAAAGATGCTGAACCTGACATTATTGAACAACTTGTGGAATTTGCTTATACTGCTAGGTATGTTAAAAAGGTTTATTTCTGTTGTGAAACAATAAGATTGGCATCTACCATGGCAAAGTATTATTGTAACTGATGTTTCCTAAATTCTTAAGAATTAAAAATGACAGGGGTGGCAACATTTGATGATCCTATGCCATACTAAATCAAAGACCTAAAAATGGTTCAATTTTTTGTTAAATTTCAGGGACTAGTAAGGATATTCTATAGGAGCATTATTTAAATAATTAAAAATATTATAGTAAATTAATGACACTTTAACTTATTTACAGAATTTCTGTGAATAGCAACAACGTTCAGTCTTTGTTAGATGCAGCAAACCAGTACCAGATTGAACCTGTGAAGAAAATGTGTGTTGATTTTTTGAAAGAACAAGTTGATGCCTCAAATTGTCTTGGTAAGAGATTAGATTTTTTTTTTACCTTTATTGCACATTTTAATAAAGAAAAGAAGCGTGGTTCTAAGTACCCTTATTTAATCTTAAAAACATTGTCCATTAGAAAATCTTCTAGCAATATATTTTAAGAGAAGCTTAGGGAGATGTATAGTTATTAACATGGGCAATGAGTTCAAATACTGATTAATACTGAGTCAATATTTCCAAAATGCAAAATAGCTTTAATAAGTTTTCTTCATGTGTTTGGGACTACTAGTAAGCATTTCATCTTGTGGTAGTGTTATGATATATGATAACTTAAACATGAATGTTACCTTTGTTGAAGCACTTGAAATTGTTATAGCCTGTCACAGATGACAAAAGACACAAAGCTAGTATGTGGAGAAAATGGGATTGGAATGCAGATATTTTTATTCTGCCTTATCACATTGTCAAATATGTGAACTGTTTTATACTAGAAACTTAAAAATAATCCTAGCCTGTAAATTAAGACAGTAATTAAACTACTCTTACATGTAAAACTCCTGTATGTAGGACTCCATTTTAAAGCTATTAATAATGTAAGTATGTTTGGTATCAGAAGAAACAAAGAAAGTTGATTAGAATCAGAATTTTCCAGAGTGTGATATGCTTTCCAGTTTAAGATGCTCCCTGGTGGCACATGAATGAGTATCCTGACCTTTGTAATTACATTTTTCTCTCCTTGGTATGATTCAAAGGATAAGAAGATCAGGAAGAGTGCTAGGAAACTGAGAGGAAGTCAAGGAGAGTAAAAGGAGAGATCTGAGAATTCAACCAATGCTAAAAATGTTTGACCCACTGGAGAAAAGGGGTGCTGAGGACAGGAAACTAAAGGCAGGAACAAAGAGAAGTTTTTCAAGCTTCTCCTTTTTGGAATGTTTTTGCTCCTTTCCTACTGGGCAGTTCATTATTTTATCTAGGACACATGCCCACTGTGCATACATAGAAAAAGATGTAGGAAGGCAGATGGGAGGAATCAGAAAAACAGTTGAAAGGGGTTGTAAGGATGGGGAGATAAAAGCCAGGTGATGCTTACCCTTGATGCTTACCCTGTCTATGCAAGAGAGACACTTTGGGTTGAATTGCTTCATTTCCCTGGGCCATCGTTTGGGTTTCTGTTTGTTAATAGGTTTATATTCCTGAAATTTAAATGTATTTTCACTTAAATATTCTCATAAAATTTTATTAGAAAAAGGAAGTTTTTGGAAGAAGATGGCTTCAGTATATTTTCCTAACTTTCTGTACTCTAAATTTCCTGTTACGATGATTCAAGCAGAAAGGAAGAAAGGGTGTGAGTACAAAGCACACTGGAGCAAGTTGATGCTAAACATGTCTTGGGCTTTGGGCTTCTGGAATCATTTAGGAGTTTTCCCTCTGAGTGCTTTTACCGTCATTGATTACAAAGGTGGGCATAAAGACAGCCAGCAGCCTACAAGAGAGCCTAATTCTCAGGCTAACCCTGTGGTAAAGATAATTGATCTAAGTGCAGCCACTCATACTCAGGGAACTTGCTTTCTGTTTAGCCTGGCTCTCCCTATGAGCAGATTGAAATCCCCTTGTCAGCATTTGTTAATTCTGTTGCTGAAAATTTCCAACCATCTAATTTCTACAAGTGATAGAGCAAATCCACAGTAGCTGGTGGAATTGGGCAAAGATCATCCCAGGTTAAAGGAAGCTCAGTAGTTTGAGGGCCAGAAAGAAAAAAAACCAAGCTGAGTACCCAAAATGGTTAGCTTATACAGGCACATTTAATGTACAAAATGTATAAAAAGAAGTATTTCAAGGGGGAGAACATGAAATTCAAATGAATTGAAAAACAAAAAGGATATTACTAAAAGTCAAACTGCCAAAGATCAAATAGAAAAAGCTATCTCATGATACCAAAACAAAACAAAAAAACAAAAAGCAGAGAAATAGAAGCTATTAGTGAGAAGATTAAAAAGGTTATAGAGGGAGAATAGAGGGAGGTATAGAGGAACACTAATTCATGGAGTAATTAGTGTAGGAATTCCACAAGGAACAGATGGAGGAAAAGCAATTAAAAAAAAAACTGATGGGGTGCTTTGGTGAAATTGGGGGCCATAGCCCCAAGCATTGGTGGTGCTACATTAGAATGGCAGCCATATTTCCCTGGTGGGCAGAAACTTGGAGAAGGGAAGTTAAGCCTTCTCGTGAGAGAAGAGGGGGGAGGTGTTTTTATGGAGGAGAATAGACAGAAAAGAGAAAGGGTGGAGAGTAGCAGAGTAGAGGAGCTGCAAGGAGGCTGGAGGTCTCGGAGCTGCTGCCATATGCAGCAGCAGGGCAGGGAAGGAATCCACAATGTGGGCTTCCATTCCCAATCAGGGCCAGTAAGGAGCTTGGGGGGAAGCATGTTGGAGAAACATGTGACTTGTATAAGTTGACTTGAAAATTTGGTACTTGAGAACTTTGTTTAACTGTGAAATTGAGAAGTTTGGAAATTGTCTGGAGACCTAAAGAGAACTTGCTGCACTGCTGTTTTCATCGGGAAGTGTCTGAAGCAGTTGCTGCTGTTGTATTGAGTGAATCTTGCCGGTTTCGGGCCACTTCAGAGTTGAAGCTGAAAGAATGCTGGGCCCGTGCCTTTTGGATAAGAATTGAAGACACCATCCTGGTTTCCTCGTTGGATTTGAATCTCTTTTGGAAGAAGGATCAACAATGCCATCTTGCTTTCTACATTGCTTGAAGTGAGGAGAGCTGTGTCTTTTAAGAGGGCACAGTGGTGCCAACTTGGTTCCTTCATCTGGATTGAAGGTGGGACAGCTGCCATTTTGTGGACACATGTGGCTTAGGACCCATGCGCAGTTTTTGGACTGGAGACTGAACTGGTTGGTAAGATTACCAAAGGGGTTCCTTGTACCCTCAGTGACTTTTATTTTGTCTTTTTAGTGAGTACATTTTTTTGCCACCTTCTTAATGTTGGTGTGATCTTGGTACAGCTCACATAGGCTGGGACAAACCTAAGGAGTAGCTGGGTTAAATAAGTCAGCTGCTCCTATTTGTAAATTTAATGAAGTCCTCTGTTTGGCCTGTTTTCTTACTCAATTTCAAAACAGCACCTACCCTGGGCTTTCTCAGCCCAGGGTGTCTTGCTTTTCTATCTCCTCTTATTTCCACTTTTTCTCTTTTGTTATTGGATGAGGGGATCACCTCTCTTAATTTTAATTAATCAGAGTTCTTCCACCCACGCACAAGCAGAGATCAAACTTTAATGATAAGGGTAAACACAAGGGTTTATTCACAAATAGGAAAAGACAAACTAAAAGAGTCTAAAAGTTCACACCCTCAAAAGTATCTCAAGCAGAAAGGAACTCCACTTCTGCTCCTTGGGGAGCTGCATGGGTTTTACCTCAATCTTAGTGTGGTTCACTTTGAATTTACGTCCTTGTGTTTAGCCCTCAGTCTCTGTAGCCGGTATGGAGTATTCCAAAAACATGAGATTCGGTTTAGCCTCTCCATCTCTCACTTGTCCTACTCTCTGAATCATCAGGGCTGCTCAGCACTCTGATGAACTCCTTTTCTCCACCTTCATCCAGCTCCCTAACCTTTGAAGACTAGAAGGCTGGGAGCCCCAAAAGGTTCAACAGCTCCCGGGTCCTTCTGAAATTGAGTAGGAAAGCAAGCAAAATGGGGTACTTAGCAAATGTAAAAAAGGGAGCAATTGGCCCTTTAAAGCCAGCCACTCACCACGTTCTTCCCAGCCCTGGGAAGCAGTAGCAAGACCACAAAAACCTTAAAAGGAGGCAAAAACAGATTTACGTACTAAAAGACAAAACAAACAAAAGTCACTGAGGTTACAAGGGACCCCTTTGTAATCTTACCAATCAGGGATCAGGCACCGTGGCTCGTGCCTGTAAGCTTCAGCCTATGAAGCGACCGGGGCTAGGGATCGCGGTTCGAGTCCCATCTGGGGCCCGTAGTGAGACCTAGTTACAAAAAAATAGCTGGGCATGGTGGTGCACGCCTGTAATCCCAGCTACCTGGGAAGTTGAGGTTGGGGATTGCTTGAGTCTATGGTAACCCGGGCAATGAGAGCCTATGGTTCCATGGGTAAAAATAGCGAGACCTGGTCTTAAAAAAAAAAATCTTACCAACCAGTTCAGTCTCTAGGCCAAAAGTACGTGGCTGCAGCAGCCATGCATATCCACAAAATGGCAACCGAGGCTGGGCATGCTGGCACATGCCTGTAAGCGGCAGACTTGGAAGCTGAAGCAAGGACCAGGGATCGCAGTTCGAGTCCCACTTGGGGTTCAGGGCAGTGTTGCGAGACCTAGTTCCAAAAAACTGGACGTGGTGGCTCATGCCTATAATCCCAGTTACCTGGGAAGCTGAGGTTGGGGATTTCTTGAGTCCGTGGTACCCTGGGCAACGTGAGCCTGCGGTTTCATGGGCAAAAATAGTGAGACCTAGTCCCAAAAGAAGAGCAACCAACACACCTCCAAGCCAGATGAAGAAGCCATAATGGCGCTGTCACTCCTTCCAAAGCAGGAGATTCAAATCCAACGAGGAAACCAGGATGGCGTCTTCAATTCTTATCCAAAAGGCACAGCTCCAGCATTCTTTCAGCTTCAACTCTAAAGTGTCCCAAAACCAGCAAGATTCACTTGATACAACAGCAACAACCGCTTCAGATTTCTCCCAATGAAAATAGCAGCACAACACATTCTCTTCAAGTCTCCAGACAATTTCCAAGTTTCACGGTTTCAAAGTCAAACCAAGTTCTTAAGTACTAAATTTCCAAGTCAGCTTACACAAGTCACAAGTTTCTCCAGCATGCTTCCCTAGGCTCCTCATTGACCCAGATTAGGGCCCTGCAGCCACACATGGCTAAGGCAGCTTGGAGGCCTCCAACCTCCCTGCTCCTCTGCTCTGCACCTTCCCTACACACTTTTTCTCTCCTCTATCTGTATTCTTCTTAAATCCCCTCATACTGATCCCATCACAAGAAGACTTGGCCATCCTTCAAGTCTCTACCCACCAAGGCACAAGGGCTGCTATTCTTTTTTTTTTTTTTTTTTTTTGAAACTAGGTCTTGCTATTTTTGGAACCGCAGGCTCTCGTTGCCCAGGGTACCACGGACTCAAGCAATCCCCAGCCTCAGCTTCCCAGGTAGCTGGGATGACAGGCGCGCGCCACCACGCCCAGCTATATTTTTTGGAACTAGGTCTTGCTACAGGCCCCAGGCAGGACTCAAACCGCGATCCCTGGCCCCGGCCGCTTCATAGGCTGAAGCTTACAAGCATGAGCCACCATGCCCGGCCCTAGGGCTGCTATTCTAATGCAGCACCACTGGTGCTGGGGGCTACATTTCACAACAGCCTCCCTATTAGAACTTCTCCATAATACAGAACTGCTGACTATCCTCAGAGTAACATAGAAATTGTTACCAGGTGAAAGGAACACCCCTTTTAATTTTAATTAATGAGGGTTCTTCCACCCATGCGCAAGCAGCTACCCAGAAATTAAACTTTTGCTATAAGGATAAGCACAGGGTTTATTCACAAATTAAAAGACAGATTAAAAGAATCTAATAATCCATAGTCATGAGTGTCCCAAAAGGAAAAGAACCCCACTTCTGCTCCTTAGGGAGCTACCTGGGTTTTACCCCAGTCTGATGGTTATGTCCTTGTCTTTGGCCCTCAGTCACTGTAGTCAGTTTGGAGTGAGTTCGGAAACCTACACCCGGTTCAGCTCGACCTCTCTACCGCTCACTCATTCTCCTCTCTGGGTTGTCAGGGCAGTTCAGCACTCTGTGATGAATTCCTCCTCATCACCTTCATCCATCTCCCTGACCTTCAAAGACTGGAAGGCTGGGAACCCCAAAAGGTTCAATATCTCCCAGATCCTTTTCAAAGCAAACTCTCTGCTCCTGCTCCAGATACCTGATGATAGATCAACTCTCTTTTCAGCTAATCTCTTGAGCCTCCTCCAAATTGTCCACCAAAATTTTCTTTTCCATAGTCTCCTCCTTTCAGTCCCCTGCACCTTTTTATTTTATATCCCCCTTTTACTTGCCCCCCACCCATCCACCCCCATCCATAAATCCTCAGGATGGAACTATCAGTCAGACCCTGGCTTGATTGTTATGATCACATCTTTGGGCCTTAGAACACCACTGCAGGGAGCTAAATCAGCCTAACAGTGTTGACCAAGCCTACTCAGGATTCAGTCTCAAGGCAAGTAAAGAGATTAACCTTCTATCTGGCTTCAGGTCACTCTCAACCTCTATGTCCTTCAAACACAGGCAAAGGGATGCCCAAGTACCGCAAACACACAAACACTGCCCACATTGGGGTACCAACTTCAAACTTATGTGCAATCTTAATTAAAATTTTATCAGAATTTTTTAAAGTAAAATGTAATACGTTTTAAAATGCATTTGCAGAGAAAGTGTTCGATGAATTTTGTTATTAAATGTTTTAATAGTAGTCTCGAAAGTTGAAAACCATTGATGGAGATTTGTCCTACAAAATATCAAAATCAGTGAAACTTAAGAAAATACAACATTGGCGTAAGCATAGACAAATTAATGGAACAAAAAGGATCCAAAAAATTCAGTCATCCTGATTTTCCTGAATTCATGATTTATAGTCAGTGATATTCTTTTAAAGCTGATATTCTGTCCTTTTATATTCTTTCTGTGTTTAGGTATAAGCGTGCTAGCGGAGTGTCTGGACTGTCCTGAATTGAAAGCAACAGCAGATGACTTTATTCATCAGCACTTTACTGAAGTTTACAAAACAGACGAATTTCTACAACTTGATGTTAAGCGAGTCACACATCTTCTCAACCAAGATACTCTGACTGTGAGGGCTGAAGATCAGGTGACAGAATTACCTTCTCATATTTTTCTTAATACAGATGTTCTTATTTTTCATACCTTGTATTTGGATGCATAGCAAGGAAAATTGTATTAGGAGAGAATGTTTTCTTTACATTAAACAAGTTTCCAAAGTCTGTTTCATAGGCAAAGTAATTGTAGCTCTTTTTTTTTTTGGAGACCATGTCTTGCTATGTTGCCCAGGGTGGTCCCGATCCCGCAGGCACAAGCACACCTCAGTTTCCCAGGTTAGCTGGGATTACAAGCGCATGCCACCATGCCCATCTGTTTTTGGAGATTAGGTCTTGCTAGGTTGCCCGGGGTAGTCTCGAACCTGTGGACTCAATCAATTCCTAGCCTTGGCTTCCTGAGACTGTGATTAAAGACGTGCGCCACTGCGCCAGCCCGCAAAGTAATTCTTGAGTGTTTGTTTGTAAGGTATTTGAAATATAGACTGCTTGGTAGATACAGTCATTGGAAAGGTGAAAGGAGTGAGAAAGGAGAGAATAGACTCTGGGCTGAGTAAAATAGAAGTCTTTATTACTGCTCTCCCAGGTGAGGTTCACTGACCCCAGAGCAGGGTGTCAATGAAGCTGCACTTACATTGAGTGGGTAGGTGCTTTTATAGGGATGGGGACATGGGGATGTTTAGGCATGAAGACCCACAGTTTGTTTTTTTCTGCTGCTATGGTGGTCAAGGTCAGTAGGCGCATAAGGGGCTGGTGGGTAAGGTCGTTTGGTGGGCAAAGTTGACAGTGGTCTCAGTTATAGCCTGAGGGCAAGATTTGGATTGGGTGATGTTCATTGGAGAAGCTATTTAGCATCTTTAATTCTCTCAGGGGTGGAGACTCCCAGTGCCTTCTAATTGACCTTGCAGTTAGAAGTTAGAAGGGTGCATTGTAGTAAGAATGTCTATATTAATGTCTAGACATTAAAGCCTTAATGTCTATGTGATTTAAAGAATAAAAATAGAGCTGGGCACGGTGGCTCGTGCCTGTAAGCTTCAGCTTATGAAGCAGCTGGGGCTAAGGATCGCAGCTAGAGTCCTGCTCAGCACAACACAGTGAGACCTAGTCTTGGGCATGGTGGTACGCACCTGTAATCCCAGCTACCTGGGAAGCTGAGGCTGGGTATTGCTTGAGTCTGTGGAACCCCGGGCGATGTGAGCCTGCGGTTCCATGGGCAAAAATTGCGAGACCTAGTCTCAAAAAAAAGAAAGAAAGAAAAATACAGCCTTAATGTCTAGATCATTTAAATATGTTATAAGACATGGCAATCAGACTTTAAGGATGTGATTAAGGATTAAGGATTTGGGGATGAAATTAGTCTGGTGAGCTCTACATAATCATAAGTTGTCTTTGAATGTGGACAAAAGAGACAGAAGAGTCATTGTCAAAATGACACAGCATGAGAAAGACTTGACTTGTCCAGCCAATGCTATCTAAAAGATGGAGGAAAGGGCAAAAAAAAGAGGAAAGAAAAAAAAGTCTTGAGAAACTCTGAAAACCATAGTAGTTTAAAAGAGCCTAGGTGATGATATAACTAAATATGATGTGGAAGTTTTACAGGATTGTGGGACAGAGAAAAAACATTAGGTAGAAACATAAAAGATTTTTTGTGTGTAGACTCTAATAGTAATCTATGGTGGTTCATATCATACTAATGTAATCTTAACAGTTGGGTGCAGAGTACACGGTACTCTCTGCACTATCTTGGCAACTTTCCTGTAAATCTGAAACTATTCTAAAAAGGTATCTAAGAAATTGACCAACTCCCACAAGAAACTAACTCATAGGAATCAGAATTTAGACTTTATTAACACAAATCCAAAATTATTATTTAAGTAGCTCAAATATGTGTAGACGTGTATGTACATGAAATAAAATAGGTTTTCTTTTCAATGTGTTTATGCACTATGGTTTATAAATCAAATTATGTTAATAAAGTTGGGCTTGTTTGGTACAGTTAAATAAATGGTATTATTACTATTTTGAAAATATCTTTATCTCTGTATTTGTAAATTATACTGTAATTTATTTTTTAAATATAGAATTTTTACATCTTCAAGTTTCTGGAAATTAGATAAGTCTTCATAATTTAGGGATATAAAATCTCATGTTTCCTTCTGAAAAGGAAACTACTTTGTTTAAAAAATAAATCACAAACTCGTTCTCCTTATCATATTACATTCTATAGTAGCAATTAGAACTAAAAATTGACTACCTAAAGAATCAATAAAGTAGTGTATTAACAGTTATGAAGTATAAGCAAGTGTTGGGGTGGTGGTGGAGGTTAAAGTGTCTGAGTAAAGTATTAGGTAAAGTGACCTTTACCTAATACTTTTATATTAGAATATAATTCTACCCTTCAGTGTGATGTGAAAATAAATAAACATCAGTCATTAGAAATATTGCTGCCATCTAAGAAGTTTCTGTGCTATTTTTGTTTTTTCCTTTAGGTTTATGATGCTGCAGTCAGGTGGTTAAAATATGATGAACCTAATCGCCAGCCATTTATGGTTGATATACTTGCTAAAGTCAGGTTTCCGCTTATATCAAAGAATTTCTTAAGTAAAACAGTACAAGCTGAACCACTTATTCAAGACAATCCTGAATGCCTTAAGATGGTGATAAGTAAGTTACCTTAATATCTATTTTTTTTTTTTTAAGAGACTAGGTGTCTCCATGTTGCCCGCGTTAGTCTTGAACCCGTGGACTCAAGTGATCCCTAGCCTCGGGCTCCCAAGACTGGAATTTCAGGTGCGCACCACCACACCGGGCTATTTTTTGAGACTAGGTCTTGCTGTGTAGCCCAGGGTAGTCCTGAACCCACAGACTCAAGTGATCCCTAGCCTTAGCCTCCCAAGGCTGGGATTAAAGGCAGGCGCCACCGAGCCCATCTTTAATATCTGTTTATAATCTGATCTTATAACCTGCTTCTCTTGGCTTAAAACCCTTTAGAATAGGTCAGACTAGTAGCCAGGAAGAAACAGTCAAGACTTTTCTCTTCCAAATAATTAATCTGTTGAGGTTCTCTGCTGTCTGCTTGGTGGAAACTTAGCCCCTGAACTTATTTATAAGCATGTGTGGGATAGAAGGCAGAAATTATTTATCTTTTTCTCCTTTTGTATTTACTTCTAGTGTTTCCTTTTCTTTTTTTTTTTT
>PVHY01022816.1:0-21873 GCA_004024945.1 Uropsilus gracilis | reverse complement strand
AGGAAGACAGGCAGCGTGCTGGCCGTGGAGTTCCTCTCAGCAAGGCTCCTGCGTTGGACCTGGCACAGGTGGAGGGAGGTGAGGCTCCGGCACGGGCCCCCCCCTGCGGTGGCAAGTGGAGCTGGTGTCAGTGTGACTCAGTCGACATATGGCTCCACCGCGGTCCTGCGGAAACCACCTGCCTCTGGTGTGGGGACGAGGCCAGGCAGCAGGTGCAGTGTGGCCCTGGTGGGAACCCTGGCACGCCTGCGTCCTGATCTGCACGCACTGACTCGGGAATTCCTGAGCTCACCATCTGCGGGCATCTTACTGGGGATGTTTCAGCGGACATTGCTGGAGTGTTTGCCCCGAACCAGCCTCGTGGCTCATTGGACCCTCACAAAGCCCTTAAGCGGAGCATGTTTATACTCCGCTGGGGCTCCCAGGCTCAGCCCCTTCCCTGAGCTCACCCAGAGAGTGCCGGGAAGCGGCCTCCAGCTCGGCCCCTCAGCCACAGGTGCTCTCCTCTCTTCACAGGGCCTGGCCCTGCGGGGCGCCGAGCGGCAGGAACTGATGCGAGCAGACCTGCATCACCAGCACACCTTGCTGCACAGGGCGCTGCAGGCCTGGGGGGTAGGAGCCACTGCTGTCCCCTGGCCCCTCGGCCCCACCCCCACCCCCGCCCCCGACAGCAGGGCAGCGAGGCTCAAGCAGAGCCAGTGTCCCTGGCCGAGGGCCTCACAGCCACGTGTCTCCAGTCCTGGCTCCCGAGCATAAAACCCAGCATGTCTGGGGTGCCGGCCTCACGGCCACAGGGGCCCCTGACCCAGGAGCCCAGTGGTTTGACCCAGCAGGGATGTTCTGCTCCCTCTTTCTGGGCAGGCTCCTGGCCACGATGCCCTGGGGTTTGACCTTTCCTCGCCTTCCCCGGGTGCTCTGGATGCTAGGCCCCTGTCGAGAGTACGGTGCTGAGGCCTGCCTGGAAGAAAGCACAGGTGTGGGCCTGTGTGGCCTCCAGCCCGCCTTGTCCCCTCAGATGTACCAGGGCAGAGTGCGGAGCACCCTGCAGGAGGTGGCGGCCAGGGAGAGCCAGCACCAGGCGCGACTGCTGCGGTGAGTGTCCCGAGTGTCGCCCGGCCCCACCCGGCCCGGCCCAGGCAGAAGCTGGGCCTGCGTCCTCGCGCTGCTCAGACCGTGGTTCTGACAGCTCCGCAGCGAGCACTTCGCTCACCGGTTCCCCTCTCAGGCCTGGGCCCCGGGGGTTGCAGAGCCAGGCCTCGAGGGAGCAGCTGCGCCTGGATGCCTGCAAGTGCTCTGCCTGTCTTGCTTCTCTGCGTGCCTTCCCTGCCCCTTTTGGAGAGCAAGATTCAGCTTTGTAAAGCCACGACTCCCTTGGCCTCCAGTCCCACTCGGTCCACCCGCTATGTGGCCGAGGCCTTCACTACTCCCCAGCGTCATCCCTATAGGCCTCCAGGCTCCATCTGTGTTTCCTCCACCCTCAGAGGCCTCTCACGCCGCCCCATGCCGCGGGGCAGCCCCTCCTTCCGGGCCTGCTACGCCTGGCTCTTGCACCACTGCTCCCCCGTAGTGCTCTCATCCTGCTCTCTATTTGTTCTGCGCACGCTGTGTTCCCGGAGCTCCGTGGTTGGTGGGTTTGGTGGGCTTTAAACACCTCTGCCCCTACTTCAGGGTTCCCTAAAGACTGGCCCGCCACCTCAGCAGAGTGGACTGTGAGAAGCTCCCTGAGCTACTAAACAGCAAGCCCAGTGCTGAGGTTCCAGATCCTTCCTCCAGTTTCCCTGTCTCTTTGTGCACCTCTTTCCTCACTTGACTCACCATCGCCATCAGCACGGCCTGGCTAGGGCTGGCTGCTCCCTGTGGCACATGAGGTCGCGGGGTCTTGTTCCCTGCGGTGTCCCCGTGCCCCCAGTGTCCGGTGCAGAGCAGGGCTCAGCAACATGACAGCCGTGAGCGCAGCATGAGTCTCACCCTGGGGAGTCCTTGATTCAGGGATAAGCTGAGGAACTGGGAGCAGCTCATAGACGCCTTGCGCTGTACTCCACGCCTGTATCACACACACACACACCCCCCCCCCCGGCCTGTGTACCTGCAGGAACGTGTTCCATCGCTGGAGAGAGAACACCGTGGCCCGTGTAGATGAAGCAAAGAAAACCTCTCAAGCGAGAGCTCACTACAACAGGACCCTGTGTTCCAAGGTGAGGCCCTGGGCAGCCAGCTGACCACAGAGGGGAGCTTGGGACCAGGTCCTGTGAGGCCAGAGATTTGAACTGGACAGGGAACCTAGAGAACACCGCTTCGCTCCAGCACGTACAGCCGTGTGAGCAGCTGAGTTTTTACCTGTCTTAGCTTCAGCTACGAGCCCGGATTGAGTCAAGTGAAAACACAGCACCCAGCGAGTACACCATCTCTTGTCAGTCTGTCCTGCTGGGGTGTCGGTCACTGCGCTCTGTCTCATCTGACAGAAGAGGCAGCTTTCTCCTCATCAGCCGTGCGTAGCCTCCAAAGCTTGCTGGAAAGCACAGAGCATCCAGGAGTGTGAGGTCACTGATCAATGTCAGTGCTGAGAAAATGCCACGTGGTGGGCCTCATGGTCGGGATGTGGCTATGGGGAGAAAAGCTGTTTCAAGAAAGGGGCTTCAAAGGAATGAAATGAAAGCTGGGCGTGGCAGCGTGCACCTGTTGTCCAAGCGCTGGGAGGCAAGAGGCCTGGGATTGCTTGAGTTTCCGGGTTCAAGACTACCCTGGGCAACATAGCGAGACCTAGTTTTGAAAAAGCAGCCAGGCACGGTGGTGGACATCTGTAATCCCAGTTACCTGGGAGGCTGAGGCTGGAGATTGCTTGAGGCCGCGGGATATGGGGACTACCCCAGGCAACGTAGTGAGACCTACTCTCAAAAAAAAAAAAAAGAATGAAATGACATGACAGCAATAATCCCTGAGCTCTGGGGTGTTTTAGAAGAAAGCAGTTGACAGGAGTCCCAAGGAGCATGAGTCACCTTCCGGAGGGCTGGGGCGGCTGCGAGGCCTGGTCCTCCTGCGAGGAACAATTCCATGTGGCAAGGCCTTGTCTGATCTCAGGAGAGCATCGAACCAGCTTGTGCTTCACTCCCTGCATCCTAGCAGCGAGGGTCAGACTCTGCTTCAGGGCTTCTGGGTGGGGGGGGATCTGTGAGGATAGGGAGCTTCCTCATACTGTGTCCTGTTACCGTGTTGTATGTTCTCCCACATGAAGGGGTACAGAACATGTGTCCCAGTTAGCACGCACAACAGCAGACGTCCTGTGACAACTTGGCTCCTCTCTAGGGTGGTAGAAACTAACTTGGGGAGAAAAGTCTCATTGCCTGAGATGCTGAGTTTCCCTCGAGAGCACTGGGGACTCCGGCCACTTAAGGCCTGTGGGGGGGGCAGGTGCTTGCTGGACGGTGCACGAGCCTGTGTCCGCCGCTTGGCTTCTTTCTTTTTTTTCTTTTTCTTTTTTTTTTTTTGAGACTAGGTCTGGCTGTTTTTGCCTGTGGAACCTGTGGAACCGGGGTACCACAGACTCAAGCAATCCCCAGCCTCAGCTTCCAGGTAGCTGGGATTACAGGTGCGCACCACCACGCCCAGCTAATTTTTTGCAACTAGGTCTCGATATGTTGCCCGAGCGGAACTCAAACTGTGGTCCCCGGTCCCTGCCATGGCTTCCTAGGCTGCCGCTTACAGGCACTTTCCACAGCCTTGCTCGGCTTCTTTCCATGAGGACAGGCCAGTGAGGCTGGCTTCAGGAAGGCAGGACATGCCAGAGCCATCTCTTTTCTCTGTGTGACCTGCAGGTCCTTGTCCAGTGGCAGGAGGCCGTGTCGGTGCAGATATACTACAGACAGCGGGAGCACTGTGCCATCAGGGATGCCCGGAAGGTGCTGGATAGGGGTAAGCAGGGCCCCTGGAAGCAAGTCAGGTTGAGAGGGGATGTGATGGGTAAACCTGGGGTTCCGCTGGCTCCCGTGGTGATTGTGTCCTTGTGTGTGTATTAGTTTCCTGTTGCTGCGATAACAAAGCCCTGTGGACAAGGAAGCTTAAAACAGCTGTGTAGGCCACAGTTCTTCAGGGTCTAGGCAGGGTCCTGCTCTCTCCAGAGGCTCCCAGGGGAGAGTCCTTCCTTGCTGCTTCCGGCTTCTGGTGACTGCCCGCAGTGCCCGGGGTTCCTCGGTGTGGAGACAGGTCACCCGCTTCGGCCTTGTCACATAGCTGTCTTCCCTGTCTGTCTGTAGCTCCTCTAAGGACACTAGTCACGCTGGACTGAAGGCCCACCCTGCTCTACAGTGATTCTGGGTCCTCTTTTCAAATAAGGTCAATTCTGAGTTTCCGTGGATTTGGGGAGGGTGGCCAGTTATCCAGCCCATCAGAGCACGCTGCTCCCAAGTGACTGCTGAATACCTAGTTATACCGAAAGGTCCCAGCTGAGGATCTGCAGACAGGAGACATAAAGTGATGGAGACAGGTGGTGGGGGGGGGGTCATAAGAAAGCCCTTCGCTGGCTGCTCCAAGACAGGTCCACCCGTTGTCCCGGGGTCCTGCTCCCTTACCTGCTGGGCCCTGTGATGCTGCCGCCCTGCCCTGCCACCTGCGGAGCCCACAGCCTGCAGAAGACAGTCCAGACGGAGCCTCTGCTCTGCCAAGACCTGGGACACGGGGTGGGGGGTGCAGCCCTCCGAGCGGATGACCTGTGGTCAGAGTGAATGAAGGTACAAATGAAAACAGAAACTGCTGGAAATGGACCTTAGAGAAAATAGACCAAGTTGATGGGTTGATTTAACAGTTTGCTCCAGAGCAGAACTTAGCTTTGGTTTGGTTCTGATTCCAGTGTGTCTGTGGCTGAGCCCAGAGCACCCACGTCCTCTGGCCACCCACACCCAAAGTTGTATTTCCAGCCGAGGGCTGTAGCCCATCCTGTGGCCTCTGTATGGACAGAGGTGCCCAGTGCTGAGAAGCCTGGCCAGTTCAGGTTAGGTGCGCTGCCCTGGCCTGGTGGCCATGGCGGAAGTTAGGTGGTGACAAGCCTGAAGTGCAGCCTGAAGCCACCTCTCTTGGAAGGGCTGTGAGGCGGGCAGCTTCCTGAGAAGGGGGATATGGAGCACATGGCCGTCACCTGTTCTCTGCAGACGGTATCAATGATGGGAAAACCGTGTGGCGAGACGCCATGTTCGGTGCATAGTCGTAAATACTGTGGAGCCATTTCTTGGCCTAATGGAGGCCTCTAAGCCTCAGGTGCATCCTGGAAAAGGGGGGGGGGGTTAGAGGGGAGAACTTGGGCAAGGCAGCACTTGACCAGGGTGCTTGAGAAGTGTGGGGTCGTACCTGCTCAAGACCTCAGCTGGTCCCCTCTGCGCCTCAGTTTCTTCATCTGCAGGGGAAAGAACAGTGCCTGCCCCTAGGGGTGTCGTGAGGCCCCAGCGAGACTGCCACATGCTCCCAGCAGCGCCCAGGCAGTATCCACACCTGCGGTCAGCCCCTCCCCCCCGACCACGCCTTCCCGACCCTAGGGGTCATGGTGGGGCCTCATCTTGGCACCTGTAGCTTGGGGTCAACACTGTTCTCTAGAAGAAATTTCTCATGAGGCATAAGAAAAATATTCAGGCCGGGCACGGTGGCTCGTGCCTGTAAGCTTCAGCGGCCGGGGCTAGGGATCGCGGTTCGAGTGCCGCCGGGGGGCCGTAGCGAGACCTAGTTCCAAAAAATAGCTGGGCGTGGTGGCGCGCGTCTGTAATCCCAGCTACCAGGGAAGCTGAGGCTGGGGATTGCTTGAGTCCGTGGTACCCCGGGCAACGAGAGCCTGCGGTTCCACAGGCAAAAACAGCGAGACCTAGTCTCAAAGAAAGAAAAAAAAGAAAAAATATTCAAAGTCTGAAAATCAGAAGAAGGGGCTTGCCCCGCGAGGGGGGCTGGTGGCCAACAAGATGCCGGATGTGGCCCCTGTCTGCCCGGCAGGACTGAGGACGGGGCCCAGCTGCTGCGTGTTGCCGGGTCTCCCTGAGTCTCTGGTGGGGCTGCGGCAGCTCCGCAGGGGTCCTGGCACCGCACCCTGCTTGCTTGCTGGGGACAAGCGGGTGGCTCTGGCAGGCCTTCGGGGGGCACACGGCACACGGCCGGCCAATACTGCCCCCGGCGGCTGTCCTCAGCAGCCGCGGTCCACTGCGGCGTTCCCGGGGTATGGCCCAGCACCCCCCGGGCCCCCTCACCACCTTCTCAGCGCTGCGCTTACTTGGCCAGCGTCGTTCGCGTGCGCCCTGCAAATCGTGCTCTGGCTGGTCCGCCCCAGGTTGCCTCAGGACCTGGTTCCGGCGCTGGCGGGTCCAGACCCAGAAGGCAGCGCAGCAGCGGGAGCAGACGGCGCGGGCGCTGCGGCACCAGCGGCGGAAGCTGCTGTCGGCTGCCATGGCCGGGTGGAAGGCGCACCACCTGGGCCGCGTCCGGAGGAAGGTGAGGCAGGCAGCAGCGCCCCGCGTTCCCTGCGCGGCCGGACGGCTGCCCGGGCCAGGAGCCCACCACCTGGAAGCCAGGGTGGGCGTGGGTGGTTAGGGGTCCTGTGGACAGGGTTGCAGGGTCCCGCTGCGGGCACGGGGGTGGGGGAGGACTGTGCCTCCCCAGGCGGAGGGGACTCAGCAGAGATCCCTGCTCACTGCACCGTGGCTTCCGGGGCTGGGGAACCTGCGCTCCTCCAGACCCGCCGGCCTGGCGCGGGGCCTTCGGCCTCTTCCAGAGCCCCTGGAGGGGACAGGACGGAGGACTGCTCGCCAGGTCCCCGCCCACCCCAGCCTCTCCCCCGAGGCTGCCCCAGGGCATCTGGGCGGGCACCTGACTGCAGCTCGGGTGGGCTCTCTGCTCAGCTCCTGCAGAGGCTGAGCACCCAGCTCCTGGCCCGGACGCGCAGCCGGTCCTGCTTCCGCCTGTGGAAGCAACAGGTGGGAGCCTCGCCCCCCCCCCCCCCCCCCCCCCCCCCCCCCCCCCCCCCCCCCCCCCCCCCCCCCCCCCCCCCCGCCTCCCGAGCCCCCACCTCCATTCAGGGTTCGTACATCACCGAGTCCAGGTCCAGCCCCGGTGCCCCTGCCCACCTCTGAGCGTCTGTTAAAAAGCCCGTCCGCGTAGCACCGGGCTTATCCCAGGCGCCTTTTAAGTCTGCTGAGGCCTGGAGGAAGCTCCAGGCGAGCTGCCTCGAGCTCAGCAGCCTTCGTGGCTCCGCCCTCCCCGACCCCCCCAGACCGCAGAGCAGAGCAGCCCCAGCTCCTCACCTGGTCCTGCCACAGGCTCCTCTGCCGCCCGGGGCCAGGCCGCGGCCTCCTGTGGGGGGGAGGGAGGCCCCCAGCAGGTGGACCTCAGAGCAGATGGGGCGGGAGCCAGGGCGGCCTTCTGGAGGCGATGATGGCTCAGCCCCCTTGATTCCCTGGCCCCAGCTGGCGACGAGGCGACGGGAGCAGCAGGACACAGCGCGGGCCTTGTGGCTCTGGTCCTTCTCTCTGCAGGCCAAGGTAATGGCGCCCACCCGAGCGCCTGCCCCCAGGAGGGCAGCAGCTTGGTGGGCCGCAGCTGGGTGTGGGCGCAGCCCCGGGGGTCTCAGCAGGGAGCGCTGGGCCTCAGCCCCTCCTCTCCCTGGAGGTATGGGCTGCGTGGCTGGACTTCGTGCTGGAGAGGAGGCGGAAGAGGGAGCGGCTGGAGCGGGCGGTGCAGGCCTATCACCGGCAGCTGCTCCAGGAGGGCGTCTCGCGCCTCCTGCACTTCGCGGCCGGGATGAAGGCTTTCCGGCAGCAGCTGCACGCCCGGCAGCAGCTCCAGGTAGGTCCGGCCCCTCCCGTCCGTCTGTCTGTCCGTCCGTCCGTCCGGGCCTTGTGGGGCGCGGCAGAGCCTGGCCTGACCGGGGCGGTTGCAGGCGGCCCACAGTCTCCAGCGCACGGTCCGGCGCTGCGCCATGCTCTGGAAGTGGAAGGTGCTGGGCCCGGGCAGGAAGCTGCAGCCTCCCGCCTCCCGCGTGGCGGGCAGGAGAGTGACCTTCCAGGACCCCCTCGGGGATGCCGCCGCGGCGGGGGACGCCACCCTGGAGCCCAGGAGGCCGAAGGCTGCTCAGGGGCCTTGGAGCACTCTGGGCAGCCTGGGCCTGGCTGCCAGGAACCCTCAGCACCTGGCACTGTGAGTAGCCTTGGCCCATGGCGGGGGGAGGAGGCCAGACCCTGGGTCACAGCCCACCCGCACCCAGCCCCGTCGCGGGCTCTCCCCGTCCCATGTGGTCCTGCCCGTCCTCCTGGGGCCGGCAAAGGCACATGCCCTTGGCCAAAACCTCGGGCTAGGGGAGCCCGGCCACCGCCCGCCTCCAGCCCGCCGGTCTGCCCGCCTCTCGCACGCTGGACAGACCGGCTCCCTCTGGGGAAGGCCCACTGGGAGCTGGTCCTGCCGCTGCTCCCTGCCGGGGCGTTCCCGGGGCCGCTGCCCTGCACAGTGCACCCGGGGCTGTTGGCCCCAGAGCCCATAGCCCGAGTGCTGGCCCGAGGGCACCAGTCCCAGCGGGGCTCTGCTGTCTCCCACACTCTCCCCTGCCGGGGGCCTACCCTGGGGGTGCCTGCTCCCCGTGACATGGGGCGAGCGCCTGCGTTGGCCTGTGGCGGCTGCGGAGGTGAGAGAAGGTGTGTGGGTGAGGCACCCCAAGCCCCCGGCTGGGGCTGGCGCCACTGGAATGACTGGAAATTCCCTGCGGCCCAGCTCCCCTGCCGAGCCCGAGCCTGCCTCCGGTCTCCCGGGATGAGTGGAGGAGCAGGGCGGGACCACCCCCAGCCCCTGCTGTCCCAGACCCCCTGGAGGACGGGCTGCTTCTTCCCCGCAGTGCTGCCTGCTCATCCAGGAGGCAGCCTCGACGCCCATACTTCCTGCTGGAGCCGGTGCAGAGCCAGAGGCCCCTGGAGTATGGAACCCTCGGGGCGTGGGGGCGGCTGTGGGGCCTGCTGGGAAGCCCCCTTTCCTTCCGCCTCCAGAGGCCTCCAAGGTCTGCCTCTTTCTCCTCAGGCCCGAGAGGCTCCAGTGGCGCCGCCTCGGCCCTCCCCTGGCGAGGCCCTTCCTGGCAGAGGCCCCGATGACCCCGACCCCCAGCGGCCCCCTACCCCTGTCTGGGGTCCTGCCAAGTCTCCCCACTGCCAGAGCAGGCCCAGAGCTGCTGCCCCCTTCCTGCTTCGTGCCCTGTGGGGCTGCCCGGGTGAGTGCCTCTGGCCGGCCGGGGCTGTGTCTGGCCTCGTGAGCCGCGGTCGGGTCGGGTCGGGTCGGTGCAGCCGCAGCGCCAGGCGGAGCAGCCGGCCCCGCAGCCCCGCTCGCGGCTTCCGTTCTCGAGGGAGACACGCAAGACTCCCAGACGCGGACACGTGAGGGACTGCAGCCAGGCAGTGCGCGTTGGGGGTTAGGGGAAGGGGCTGTGGCGCTTGGCCCGTGGCTTCCGGCGGCCGCAGGAGGTGCTGGGGGCAGCTCGTGGTTGCAGACCTGGGGAGCAGGCTGGCAGGACTGGCTCCGGATCGGGGAGGAGGGAGCCGTCCGGGGCTCCTGGCTTCTGGCTTGCGTAAGCCTGGGAATCACGACTCTCCTGGGAACGGTCGGCCCGGGTGGGGACCGACTGGGCTGAGGTTGTCTCCTTCGATCCTGTTGACCGTGGAATTGAGTCCCGCCTTCGGGGAGGTCAGAGTGCAGGGTCTGCACATAGGCTGCGGGGCCTGGCAGGAGGGGGCGGGACCGGACAGTGCAGGGGCTGGGCCTGCGCATTTGGCGTAGGGGGGATGCGTTGGGGCGTGTCCGAGGACGGCCTGGAAGGGCCCAAACAGCTTCCCCGCGCAGAGCCGAGCCAGGGCTCTGGGGAAGGGGTGGTCCTCGAAGGCAAGGGGGCCTCGGGTGACTCACGGGGCCTTCTCCAGCCACGGTCTGAGGGCAAGGCCAGGTCCCCGTCCCAGGAGAGCCTGGAGCCTCGATGCCCTTCCTGGGCTTCCTTCCCGTGCCCCTGCTCAGCATCCACCCTCCGTCACAGGCTTGGGCACGGCCAGCCACCCCCGGGCTCCTGCCTGGAGCACCCGCATCCCTGCTCAGCGCGCCCAGGCCCCCTCTGCTCCTTCCTGGCGACTTCACGGGCATCGGGCCTGGCTCGGCAGCTCCAGGCGCGTTCCCGAGACCTGGCAGCACAGTGCACGCTCACGCTGGGCCCAGCACGGGGGATCCCTCCGCTCGGCCCGGGCCTGGCCGGAAAGGGCAGCATCAGGCTCGTCCCGGCGCCGCCAGCCACTCCGACCTGGAGGCTGAGCTCGACGGGATCCAGCAGCAGCTGCAGCACTGCCAGAGCACGAAGCAGAACCTGTGGTGAGCCCCCGACCCCTCCGCCCCGCGCCTGCAGGCAGCGGGGAGCCGGGCCAGGTGCATGGCCTAGGCCGCCAGGCCGGCACCCCTCTCCCGGGTGCACATTAACGCCCCAGTTCCCCCAACCTCCGGGCCCAGGACAAGCCGAGCCCACACCAGGCGTGACTGGTGACGGGAGCGCTGCGGGGCTGATGGGTGCGGAGACGCCCGGCTCCGGCTGCACAGGGGGCTGTGCCCGTGCCCCAGAGCCGCGCCCCGCCCCGCCAGGGGTGCAGACCCGGGGCGAGCAGGTGGCGGCCGGAGGGCGGAGAGCCGCCCAGCAGCAGACACCTCTTCCCTCCAGGTCCTGCCAGCGTCAAGCACGCAGCCTGCGCAGGTGGCTGGAGCTGAGTCGGGAGGAAGCCGGGCCCGAGGACCGGGACGCTCAGGGCCGGGTAGAGACGGCGCTGCAGGAGGTAAGGCCCCGGCCCGGGCCGCAGGGCTTCCAGGCCTGCGCAGAGGCCTCAGCTCCACCCCTCCCCCAGGTGGAGCAGCAGATCCAGCAGCTGGCGGCCGAGCTCCGGGCCCAGCGCCAGCCCATCAGGGCCTGCATCTCCCGCGTCCAGGCCCTGCGGCAAGCCCTGGACTAGCGCCGCCGGGAGGCCGCGACCCGCCCCCAGGAATGGCCAGCAGGCGCGGTGAGGATGAGGATTTTTTATTTCAAAATGTTGCAAGTAAATGAATCGCTGTTCAGAAGTCGCCCGTTTTCATACAAAAATACTGTGCTACTGATACAGTTGAGAGTTCGAATGGCTTCTCCTGCAGGAGAAATTCACAGCGTCCCCAGGGAACCCCGAAACCTGGCCCGGTCCCCATCAGCGGCACCCCACGGAGGCCTAGCTGGGGACAGGGCTCCAGGCGCCGACAGCCCCCCTACAGCAGGGCTCCTCTCTCCGGCGTGAGCCCGAGTCAACCGCAGCCACGTTCTCTCACTTCACGGGGTCTGTGAGCCCCAGACACCAGCCCCTGCAGTCACGCCGAGGTCAGCGCCACCGCCCCGAGGAGAGCCCACATTGCGCCTGGGGGCAAAGCGGCTGGTGGTGCCCGGAGGCCTCTCGCCCAGGGGGAGGCGCCAGGCCAGAAGCAGTGATGGGGGCAGCAGCAGGGAGGCCCGCTGGCGCTCGCTTCAAAGAGCAGAGAGCAGTGACACCCAGCCGAGCTGCGGGGGCTCCGTTTATACAGTGCTCAACGCTCTCCAAAAGGGATCCTGAGACCCCCTCCCCCCCACCTTCTTTAGGGGGAGAAGGGGATGGCGGGTGCCGGCCAGCCCCTGAAAGGGGTCAAGCCCCCCTCTCGCCTGCACCTCGGGGACACAGGAACGGGAGCTGTCCGGGTCCTGCCCGGTCAGCCCCCACGGCCTATGGCCCTGAGAGCCGCAGGGGTCCCCCCAAACAGACCGTCATGTTTTCCTGTTCGGAAAAGCGCCCTCGGCAGCCGGAGCCGGAGCCAGAGCCGGCTCTAGAGGGAGCCCAGAGCCTCCCCGAAGCGGATCTTCTGTCCCGCTTTCAGGCTGAAGTTGAAGTCCTTGGGGGCCTCGAAGATGAGCACGATGGTGGAGCCCAGGTTGAACTCGCCCAGGTGCTCGCCCTTGCGCATGGGGATGCCGTCCTTGTTGGCGTGGCTCACGAAGCTGAAGTCGTTGTAGGTGCCCTTGCAGTAGCGCGGGCTGTTGGTGTGCAGGTCCTGGGGAGGCCGGGACAGCGCTCGGGGGCTGCCGCCGACCGGCCCAGCTCGGGGAGGGGTGTGTCCGGGCCCCGGGCTGGGCCTGCCAGAGCCCCCCAACATGGCCGCGGACCTCCGGGACCCCAGGGGACGTGGAGGGATGAGCCCGACACAGGTGGGCGTGAGGGACGGCCGCGCACGGCACCAGGAACAGCGGCCCCACCCGGTAGCCCCTCGGGAACCAGAAGGGAGTGAAGTGCCCGGTAGGTGGGGAGGCCCCTCCAGGGAGCGACCGGTGGGGGCGGACCCAACAGATCTGGCCGTGCAGGGGACAGGGCAGGGGACGGGGACAGCCCCGCGCTTACCCGGTCGAAGTAGATGCGGATGGAGCCCACGTTGGTGGCCCCCACCGCTGTCAGCGAGAAGAAGCCGTGCTTCCAGCCCCCGGTCAGGACCACCCGCTCGTTGTGGCAGAAGAGCTCCTTGATCCAGCGGGCCATGCCGGGGTTGACGGACATCAGGGAGCCTGCGGGCCAGGGACCGGCACTGCTGAGCCTGCTGCGGGAGCACCGCCTCCTCGGGGCCTCCGTGCCGCTCCCAGCGCCCCGCCCCGCCCCGCCCCGCCAGGCCAAAACCCGGATCCGAGCCGGATTTGCGGAGGCGCCTGTCCGAAGCTCACGAACCCCCCTCCCACCGGGCCAGCCCTGGGCCCACCTGGGAAGTGGCGCCTGTGGGAAACCGTCCAGTCTGTGGGGGAGTGGAAGCAGTGGTAGTCCCCGGGGGCCAGGTAGATGACGCAGTGGTAGAGCTCGTTCCCCTCTCGCGTGACCAGCTGGTTCCTGAAGGGGGTGGCTGTGGGGGGTGAACCCAGGACCAGGCTGTCAGACAAGCCCGATGCCACCTTCCGGGCCGCCCCCCCCCCCCCCCCCCCCCCCCCCCCCCCCCCCCCCCCCCCCCCCCCCCCCCCCCCCCCCCCCCCCCCCCCCCCCCCCCCCCCCCCCCACGAGCTAGGCCTCGGTCTCCGCACCTCCCCAGAGTCCCTCGCCAACCCCCACGCTGCAGCAGGGACGCACCTGGTGGGAAGGGCAGGTCCTCCGAGGGGGTACGCGGGCCCAGGAACGACTCGAGAGAGTAGGTGACCCCCTTCACCTGCTCCACCTCAGAGTTCTTCACTTGCCCAAAGTTGAGGATCTTCCCATCTGACGGGCTGATCTGAAGGGGAGAGCAGGGAGGCAGGCTGACCTGAAGACCCCGCGGAGGAAGGGGCCCCGGCCGCACCCCAGCAGGAGGGGGGCTGAGCCCCTGCCGGAGGGCGGAGGCGGGGCCTCACCACGCTGTGCAGGCCGTTGACCGGCCGGGCCTGCGGCTTCAGCTTGCGCCGGAAGAACTCGCTGAGGTTGCGGTAGTGGTGCAGGTCCTCCACGGCCGCCTCCTTCATGTTCACCCCGAAGGTCCAGATGTACAGGCTGTAGACGGGCCGGCGCAGCCAGTGCGGCAGCTCCACCTGGTTGAGGCGGCCCCAGGCCCGCGACAGCAAGCGCGTGGGCACCGACTTGTACAGGGTCACCTGCGGGAGACGGCCGGGTCCGTTAGCAGCGGCCCCTCGCCCGCTCGGCCGGCCCTCGCCCCCGGGCGCCCCCGTGGCTTTGCGCAGAGGCCTCGTCTCACCAGAAACCAGACTGAGCTCGGCGGGCGGCCGAGGCCCGGACCCTTACAGCTCAGGCGCTCGTCGCGTTGTGGGCGGTCCACCAGGAACCCCAGTCCTCTTCTCGCCCCTCCCCCCAGTCCTCCTTACAAGAAAAGGGGCGCGTGACTGGCCCTGACACCACTGCAGGCCGTGGGAGCCACTCAGGGAAGGGGCAGGCGGCTTGCGCGCATCTCGGCCACGCAGGAGGTGAGGACAAGCCCTGGCCCTGCCCAGGAAACTGAAGAGGAGAGTCGGGTTCCCCGAAGCCCCCGACCCAGCTTCTAGGGCCCGGAGCCTGGCGCACTTGAGGACAGGTCGTGGCCTGATGGGTCCTGGTAGCTCCCTGCTTCGCCCCCCCCCCCCCCCCGCGAGGCCCCCTTAGTAAAGCGGGGTGCCTCGGCCACGGCGGGAAGTGCTGCTGCTCAGCCAGACAGAACCGACGCCGAGTCTCCGGGCTGTGACTCGCCCGGTCCCAGACGTCTCTGCCGCGGGGGCTGGGCCGGTGGCTCCCAGAACTCCCTGCCGACATGGGTGCCCCGGAGTCACCACGTGGCGCCATCCACCGCCTGACGGCGTAGGTGCCAGGCTCTCCTGCCCGCACACCCCCTCCTCCAAGCGCCAGGAGCTGCCTCAGGGCATCGTGATGCCCAGGAATTCGAACGCTCTGACGGCCGCGCGCCCCACGGAGGCACGCGGAAGCGCAGACGCAGACAGCCGCGCCGCGAGCCCTGTCCCCACCTGCAGCCCTCGTGGCCGCAGGCCCGGCGGAGCTCTCGATGGCCACGCTCTGGCCACGCTCGCTCTGCACCGGGCACCCGGCAGGGGCCGCCCCGCAGCTCGCGGCGAAAGGCGGCATCTCCTCCGCCCCAACCTCAGGCCCGCGACTTACCCTGCTCACGGGCCTCCATCCCACCCGGCTGAGCGGCCTGAGGGCCCCCAGGGGCAGGAGGTAGTAGAGGACGGTCAGGGGCCAGGAGCGAAGTTTCAGGGCGGGTCTGGACATGCAGCTCCACTGGCCGAGCCTCCGCCTCAGGGCCAGCTGGGGGAAGTGCAACCTGCGGGGCACACGCAGGCGGTGTCAGCGCCAGGCCCGCGCAGCGGCTCGGCCGGGCCCTGCACCCCAACTCCTAGTCCCGCAGCCTCCCCGCTGTCTCCCGCCCGCCCAGACCGGCCGAGGACCGGAGTCCAGGCGCCAAGCCCCAGCTGCCTCGGTGACCCGGCGCACAGCGGGAGCGGCACAGGGGGCGCAGGGGCTGGCGCTGGCCGTGGCTCGGCCCCACCTGGTGAATCCACGACGGCGCCAGATGAGATCCACGTGTGCGCACCCCCCTACTCAGAGCTACGGCCAGCCCCACCCTCAGCCGCCTCCCTCCTCTGGGGCCAGGGGACCCGGCCAGGCCCCGCCTCCCGGCAGAGGGAGGGGAGCCTCTCCCCAGCCCCGCGGCGGCCTGAAGCCAGCGCCTTCCCAGGGCGGTGCTCTGCGGGGGCTGCGGCGGTCGTTCCGAGCCGGCTCCGGCACAGGCACAGCACAGCGCAGACACCCCGAGCCTGGAAACACGGGGGCCCGCAGAGCCGTGGGCGCCATCCCATCCCGAGGCGCCCCCAGCGCGGCTGTGGCCTCGGCAAAGCACTGCGGGCAGCTGCCCGAGGCAGGCTCCCCTCCGAGCCCGCCGTGGGGAGCTGCGTCCGCGGCCCCCAGCTGCCGGGAAAACAGGAACAAAGGGGCGTCTCGCCACACCAGAAGCAGAGAAAACGGAGCCCGAGCCGCTGGCCAGACCCTGCAGTTCGCTGCCGCCGACGGGCCAAGGCCCCTCTCCCGACCCGCCCTGCGGTCTCCAAGGCCAGGGACGGCGCTAGGGCCGAGCACAGCTGCCGCTGACTGCGCCCCCCGCCCCCCCCCAGCGGCCGGCCCACTGCGGAGCGCGGGGTGCGCGCGGGGTGCAGGGTGCGGGCGCGCGGGGTGCAGGGTGCGGGCGCCCTGGGGCCGGAGCAGCAGTCGGGCGCAGCACGGACCGCGGGGCGCCCCCGGGCCGCAGGTACCTGAAGCGGGCTCTCCGACTCAGGCCCCCAGGACCGGGGCCCTCCAGCCGAGGGGGCTGACCCCCAGGCCCCCTGCCGCCACCTCCACCTCGGGGCCGCTGGACGTGAACTCTGACCCTCCGGAGGTCGTGGCGGGGCGCCGCGGGGCTAGGACGCGGCGGGCAGCATCTCACCATTTCGCTGCTCGGAGCTCCGGTCCTCGCCGCGCTTCTGACTGACACATGGTGGGCGGCGCGAGGCGCACTCGCCTTTGTTTCTCCTCCTTCCTCCCTTCCCCCCAGTCAGAGGCGCTCGCTCGCTCGCTCCTGCTCCTGCGCTGCGGCTCGGGCTGGGGCTCGGCCAGACCCCCGGGGCCGATGGGCAGCTTCCCCTCCTGGTTCTGGCGCGGGCTAGAGGTCCGGGCTATTGCAAAGACAGGCACCGGTCACACACCTGCTGGCCTCGGCCCACCTGCCCCAGGCTTGGACACCCGCCGGCTCCGGGAGCCGCTGGCAGGGAGGGCGCGGGTGGCGCCGAGAGCACGAGCGGGAACCCGAGCTGGGGCTCGGGCTCCGGGAGGTGCCGGCGTCGTCAGCCTGTCTGCGGCGTGGGCAGCCCCTCCCTCGCCAGGACCTGACCCATTTCCATCCAACCGACTAGCACCGGAAGATGAGGGAGCAGGGCTGGGGAGACCCTGGGCATCTGGTGTCACAGGTCCCTAGCGCCCCCAGAACCTCACACTGAGCCCCCCAGGCTGCCTGGGAAGCACCTGCACCGCCCCGGGGAAACAGGTGGGGCTGGGCCAGCGCTGAAGCCCAAATCGGCCCCATCTACCCTGCCCAGCTCGGCCTGGAACAGCACCCTGGCCAGGGTGCCCCACCTAGCTGGGGGGGGGGGGTCAGGCCCAGCCTCACAGGTAACGGGAGGAGGAGAGCAAACATTCCACAGCTGCTGCCTCGGGTGGGCAGGGCGGAGGCGGCTGCCCCCAGCCTGCTGCGCATCCAGGCCCATCCAGGCCCGGGGCGACGCGGGCACCTGCCGCCATCTTCAGGTGGAGAAACCTGGGCACGAAGGGCAGAGAACTGACCCCGCCGAGGCGCAGGGACAGAGAAAGAGGCCCCAACGCAGAAGAGGCTCTACCCACGCGGGGAGGAGCCTGACACCTGGGGAAAGTGCCTGCACCCTGGAGGGGGAAATGCACCCCGCACGCAGCTGGGTCCCTGTGGAGACCGGGCTGTGGGCACGGCTGGTCAGCTCGACCAAGAATACCCTGGAGGGCGCCTACCCGCGCGCTCACCCAGCAGCAGCCTGAGCGTCAAGTATGGGAGCAGACTCGGGGCCCCCGCCGCCGCCCCCCCAGCCTCTACCCCAGGCCTGGGCCGGGTCTCCCACTGCCCTCCCCCCAGTGCATCCATCAGGGCCACCCACGGGGAGGAGGCCCAGAGCAGCGGCAGGCAGGACGGAGCCTGGCGTTCAGCTCCCGGGAGGCAGAGAACCTCTTGCACAGCCCGGGGTTCCCGGTGGAGGCTCCTATGGGGCGGCAGTGCCAGTCCCCTGCCCGCCATGTGGGCGGAGCACTGCCGCCAGAGAGGTGTGGTGAGGCGCCCGCGGACCCAGCTTGGTCCAAAAGCCTCGAGCCCTCAAAGCAGGCCCCCAGCTGGCGTCTGCACCTCATTCTCCCAGCGGCCCTGGCCCAGGGCACAAGCAGACCCTCAACCCGCCTCCCAAAGGGGGGGGGAGCTCCAGGGGGACAGCCAAAGGACCTGCTGTCCCGGAAGGGCTGCACAAGGAAGCCCTGGGCACGAGGTCCTGCTACCGCACCTCCTCACCCAGGCCAGGGCTCTTCCACATCACCCTACGTGGGGCCCAGGAGCAGACATGAATTCAGCTGACCCCAAGGGGTCAGGCCTGCCCAGCCGAGAGCTGCGGAGTGAAGGGAAGGTGCTCCTTGGTGTCCCGCCTCGTGTGCAAAGGCGGAGACATCTCTGGGCTGCAGAGCCCTGCTGGGCCCGCCTGCCTTCCCCATGGTTGTGGGCCCTGGACATCAAGTCAGAGCTTCCACCCTCCTGGGCTCCTGTGGGTGGGGCAGGCTCCACTGCGCAGGTCCTGGACAGGAAGCTGCAAGGAGGAAGGCCTGAGGCAGGGGCCTGCGAGCCTTGGCTCCAGTCAAGGCCACTGTAGTCAAGGCCGCTGCGAGCTGAGTTCTGGGCTGTGACCAGGAAGGCTGCACAGTCACGGCGCGCCCGGAGCCGTCTGACATCACGGCGACGACCACCTCCTCTGAGAGCGAAGAGGGGCCCTGCAAGTCACGCGTGTTCCCTGGGGCTGGGGCTCACCCGGAAGAGGGGCAGGGTCTTCCCCCCGACTCCCCTGCCCGCAGAGGCTCAGCTCGCAGCTGGGCCCTCAAACAACTCCGCTCAGACACGTCGGCCCTCGCTTCTACTCGGTGCAGCATCACCCCCAGACCCGGCTCCCAGCACCTTACGGGCCCACTGAGAGCAGAGGGCCACAAGGACTGGGAAGACAGGAGGCGCAGGGCTGAGGCTGCAGTTCCGAAAGAGGTGCCTAAACGTGGGGACAGTGGTGGCGGCGCCCGGGAGGCATCGCCTGGCGTGGGGGGGGGAAGGGCAGCAGCCTCTCGGAACGCGCGCTTCCAGGAGCTCACACCCGAGCGGCGCTGCAGATGCTCTGTCCACCCGCCCCCCCTTGCACCCAGGAGGCAGCAGGGCCCCTCAGTGGGACGGAACATTCCAGGTGAAGGCTGTTGGGAAAGGAAACGGGGCCCCAAATGGAGTCACCCGTCAAGCCAGCCCGCGCTGCCGAACTAAGATTTAACACTGAAGAGCAGCGTCGGCCTCCCCTGCACAAGACCCTCTTTTCCTCAAGGAAACAAACAGCCTCATCAGAAACTTTCTTTTTCTTTCTGGCGAAAACTCCCCCCCCACCCTATTTACTTCCGCCCATAAAACCCTTTCGCTTGGCACTGCCCTCCCCCGCACCTTCCCTAGTAGCCTGACGCCGTCCTCACCGCGGATTTAGCATCACCCAGCAGAGCTCGACATCGACTCAACTACACTGCGTTTCTCAGCGGGGCAGACGGACAGACCCAGGCCAGTCACTGGTCAGTAGGGTGTGCATGACGGGGGCCGGTTCCCACCTGGTGCCGCTGGCCCTGGGTGAGAGCTGGGGCTCAGCTAGGCCAGGAAGGCAGCGCGGAAGTTGGCCCGGGCGCCACGCAGCTGTGCACAGGGCCACGCAGCTGTGCACAGGGCGAGACACGCGGAGGCTGTGCTCCTGCTGGAAGGAACCGTCTCCGGGTGCCAGTCACCCACCTGAAGCCTCAGCAGCAGCCCTGGTGGCCCCAAGGCATCTACCAGCCCCAACTTTCCGCACAGAGCCACCCTGGAAGGCAAGCGGCTCCTTCCCTCCCAGCCCGGCTGCAAAGGTGGCGTCTGCAAAGGTGGCGAAGGGCAGCTGTTTCCAGGCAAGACGACCGACCTTCCACACTCTGTTCCAAGGCGACATACAGGCAGGCTGACTCCCAAGCAGGGATGGAGAAAATGGATTCTTGCAGGGCAAAATGGAGGGCCACGCTGGGGAAGACTGGGGCAGAGAAGAGGAAGCCGAGGGAGAGCCGGAGGCGGTGCCTTTTCTGAAAGGCGAAAGCGCCGGGGGCCAGGGAAGGGCTGCCTGGGGATGGATGGGACTTGGGTCCCTCCCTCAAGCCTCCACCCGGAAGACCCCTTCTCCAGCAACCCGAGGCACCAGGAGGGAGGAGGGCTTTGCCAGGGGCAGCGGACCACCCCTCCCCAGCCAGCCCTTGGGTGCCAACATGGTGACAAGTTCTGGACACTCCTGGGTCCCCCGGAGGAATAGGGCTGCTCCCCCTCCCCCTGCAGCGCAGGCTCCCAGCCCCTTTCCGCAGCCCAGAGCTCACAAGGCAGGAGGGGACCGGAGTCGCCGCCAGGATTTCCCTTTCCCCGGCCGAGGAGATGCTACAGGACGCGGAGGAAGTGAGCTCATGCAGTGGCCGCCGAGCCAGCTCCATCCACAAGGTGGGGCAGGGTGGGCACCCGCCCCCAGGGCCTCGGGGCTCTAACTCCGAGAGGACCCGCACCCCAGGGCGCTGCGGGCAGCTGCCCTTCACCCAGGCGCTCCCGGCTCGGGAGGGCCGGCGGGCAGCGCACTCACCAGCACTCACCAGCAGGTGGTCGGTCCCACTCGCTTCCTGGCCGACTCCCGGAGGCGCCTCCACGGAAGTCTAGGCGGCGGGAGGGAGGGCGGGGCCGGCGCCAGCCACTCAGGCCGCCGGGGCGGGGCCGGGACTGGCGACCCCACAAGCGGCGCCCCGCCCTCCGGCGCCAGGGCCCTCGCAGGGGAGGCGGCCCGAGGAGGGCAGGAAGGGGGCGGCAAGAGGGGGTTTCCCCCGGCGCGCGGCTGCCACCCTCCAAACACCGTGGCCTCCAGGGGGGCCAGGGCTCCACCCTGACTCCTCTCCCCGCCTGCACCCCCTTCCCTGCAGGGTCAGGACCTCCAGGTCCGCAGACCTCACCCCGAGGCCCGGCCTCTCCCCGGGAATGGGCAGCTCACCGCCAGCCTCGCCCCTTCCCACACCCGGCTGGGAAGACACAGGCCTCATCCCCGCCCTCCAGGCCTTCGACCTGAGCTGGCAGATGCGGGTGAGGAGGACCCAGTGGGCGAAGCCCACCCCCCCACTCCGAGGCGCCCACTGCAGGACTGGGAGGATGAACCTGTGGGGTGACTTTGAGGGTCTCTGTCCACCGCCCTTCACCCAGTCTGTGGGGCCGACATCCTGCCCCAGGCCCTGACGCACTCGGTCACCCTGGGACGGAAGGGCCCGGCCTGACACGGTTTCGGGAAGGAGACTGGCAAGGCCGGAGGGGCGGGCCAGGCCCTGAGGACGGCTGCGCGGCCCCACGAGGACGAGGCCCCCAGAGCTGAGCCCTGGGAATTTCACCTCTGAAGTAATGGACGTTTGTAACAGGGTGCGGGCTGCGAGGACAGGCGGGCACCGGGGCAGGAGACGCCTGCACCTGCCCCGGGCCCCGGCAACCTTCGGGGCCCCTCTCCCCTCAGCGCCCCGCAGAAGGCACCTGAGACGGGTGAAAAGGCGGGAGACGCTGACACAGAACCCAGCAACACCGCTCTCCTGACCCAGGAAGACCGAGCTGACGCCCCAAAGCCCCCAGTACCCCAGGCCAGACCAGACAGATTGCAGGCACAGAGAAGGAACCGGACCAGGTCAGGGCAGAAGCAGGCAAGGAGGCCTGCGGATCCCGCGCCCAGGGCCGCCTCCCCGAGCGAGCGGGAGTGTTCGACTCCACGAGCGCCTCCTCTGCCAGCCCCCGGCCCCCCCCCCCCCTCCGCCCCCCAAACCGCGCTGATCGGCTCTGGACATGGGTGTTGAGAAAACTCACAACCCACCCGCAGGTCTGCCCTTGATCCACCACGGACATTTCCAGCAAGGGGGTGCCTTCTGGGTGCCAAACAACAGCTAACGCGTGATTTCCGGGAAAAACAGACAAACCCTTTGGTTTTTTATTTTCCACCCTGACTGACCTCCCCAGCACACTGAAACCGGCGCTCCCAGTCTGCCACCACGTTGGTTCGGACTCCCCGGGCGGGAGCGCCCCCTAGCGCACCGGACCCGCAGGCCCCAGGCCACTAGGCTGCCAACTCCTCCCCAGTGAATTGCACAGACAGGGCCCTGTGACGGGCGGAAGGAAGGAAGCCGTGGGCTGGGGGTGGCAGGTGCTTGCTGCTGACTCTCGCCGCCTGGGGGCCAGAGGAGGCCCCCGCAGGAGAACCAGTGATGGCTGGAGTCTCAGGACAGGTGGGCGATTGGTCTCCCAGAAGCCTGGGCAGGGAGCCCAGACTAACATGTAGCGCCCTCAGGCGCTTCCTCACCTGTCAGATTCTCCCGGAGCTGCCAAACTCCCCAGCCAGCGTTGGCAAATGTTTCTGAGAGGTTCTGTCACCCACAAGACTGCGCTAATGCCCCCCCACACACACACTCTGCCCCGGTCCATGCAGACGCTACCCAGCTTGGAAGGGTGGTCCACAGTGAGATCAAGACCAGGCTGTGCTGAGGGGTG
>PVHY01022815.1:0-21863 GCA_004024945.1 Uropsilus gracilis | reverse complement strand
AGTACAAAAAGGATCTCTGGTTTCACAGGCCTGTGGTTTAATCCCTGAGACTGATTAATTTGAGCTATGAAAATAAAGAGTTTTACCTGAAGATAACCACCAGTGCATACTCTCTGACTGAACAGGACACAATGAAACCATCATCTTAGACTTCCTCAAGGACCGAAACATTTTTAAAGAAATTAAAAATACTATATCTAGACCTAAATTCCTACAAAAGGCAAAAAGAAAGAAGATAAATGGAACGACTGTCAGACTAGTTAGAAGGAGGAGGCATGTGGACAGTGTCTGAGCACAGGGCACTGTACTATTGGTGGTTTCCAGGCTTGAGGGGAGCAAGCTGATCTGCAGACCCTGCAAGTCAGCAAGCAACAGCAGTGCAACCTCAAAGGCCAGGATATGCCTGAAAATAAAGAATCAAATGTCCCTATGAAAAACTGCCTGAACCCCAGATTTCAAACCTCTACCTCAACAGCAAAAGTTTCTGTTCTTGGGAATGGATGTACCATCAGCACACTCAAATTCCAAAACAAGAGAAATGAGAGCTTTACAAAAAAAAAAAAAAATACAGTTTTCTTGCTCATAAATTGCAGTGGACCCATTGAATGAAGACATGTAGCCCTAGATTCCAGATGCTAAAGCAGCTAGCATCTAATGGACATTTAGAGCTCAGTCACCACTGTCTCCTGTGCCAGTCCCACAGACCCTGGAAGAAAGCATGCATGCCTCACAGCAGAAGTCCTCTCAAGAAAACTTGTACTGGGTAGTCGGGGTTTACTATCAATTCACATTTTAGAGCATATTACTACACATTGGTCAGTTAGTCTCTAATCTTTAAGATTTTGATCTACCAAAATGAAAGAACCTACAGAATGAAATTAAAATTCTGAAATAAAATAGGTCATAGACTGACTTGTTGCTGGAGTAAGGGACTACCCCCTTTTTAATTTTTGTCAATGTGGGTTCACCCACCTGTGCTCAAGCAGTTGCCCAGAGATCAAACAGCAATAAGGGCTAGCACACAGGTTTATTTACAGTAAGGAGAAAAACAAACAACGTCTAACATAATCCACACCCTCACAAGTACCCCAAACAGAAAGGAGCCCCACTTCTGCTCCTCAGGGAGTTGCATGGGATTTACCTCAGTCCACAATGCTAAATTATGTTCCTTGTACTTTGGTCCTCTGTCACTACCAACATGCGGTTCAGCTCAGGTCTCTCCAGGTTGCACAGTGGCGCAGCATTTTTTCAGGGTCGCCTCTCCTCCACCCTCACTTGGCTTCCAATCCTTCAGGGTTTGATGCTGGGAGAGCCCTCAGAAGACTCCACCTCTGGGTCCTTTTCCTCCAGGCGCCAAAACCTCTGAGTTCTTCAAGCGTCCCTCCTCTCTTTCCTTCCTTTCTTTTCATATCTTTTTTTTTTTTTTTTTCTAAAAGCCAAAGGCTCCACACCCTCTACACACTCTCCAAGGGATACATTCTCTCCTCCATGATCCAGACCTGGAGTTTGCAACAAAGTAAAAGTACCCTTCCTTATTAGACCTGTTTTACTTCTGTTCTTCAGATACAGTTAAATGACACCAATATCTAAATGTTAATACTGCCCATTTTGGGGTCCAGTCTTCAGACTTAAATTTTATTCAGACACCTTGAATGTATTAACTCTACTTTGTACCAAAGGCTAACATATATTAACATCATTTTCATTTATTTCCTTAATATAAATTAATTTTAGCAAAGAAAAATTAAATTTCCCAAACGTATTTGATATTTATTCTATCTTGGCCAAATAATTACATTTTCCTGAACCAAATGAATTAGCTCAATCTATTTCAGTGGTAACAGTAACTTGGTAACTAGTTGTTCATACTCCTAGTTGTTAATTCACTTAACTAAAGTAAGTGCACTGAAAGTAACTTCAAATTCTGTATAATACTACAGTAAAAGGGTGTGTGTGTGTGTGTGTGTGTGTATGGGTAACCTTGTATCAATATCACAATAGATATGACATAGAGCAAGGGAGGGAGAAAGAAAGCAACAGAGAGAGAGAGAATGAGACTTCACAAGCAAACTTGTATATTTTGCTTTTAGTTTATTATCTAATGCAGTCATCAGCTATCATATAGTTAGCATAAAACATAAAGTATATTTCTTCCACTTTTCAGTCATGCCACCAAATTTAGTCTTTTATAAGTAAAGTCTACACTGTCTGATGATATACTTTAGTGTACATAAAAGAAAATGTGTATTTCTTGAAACTTAAAAGTAGCCACCCTAGGTTCACCTTCTAAAAACTAATTCTGGGACAACTTTATAAAGTCAATTAGCAAGAAGTTTGAAGGAAGCTGAGTTTGGCCATAGTGCAGAGAAACAAGAGGCAGCAGGGAAACTGCAAGTCTTGCCAATTGTGGGCTCTGCAATTCTGAGATACTGAAATGAAAAATGAAACGGCCAGTCCTGCCCCTGGGATTTCCTTTTCTCTGAGTCCAACACTTTGGACTCCAGTCAACCCCAGCAGCTGGCATCCCAGACAAGTCTTAGTAGGTCAGGTTAGAATCCTGGCCATTCCTACTTAGCCCTTCATCTGTACCCACTGCACACAAGGGGGCATTTGAATGAGACTTAAGAACCAGTTCTGCCTATTCTTCATTTTGGGCAAGATTCATCTTTGTTCTTCAAGAGACAATGACTGTGTTCCTTTTCCTCTCAGTTGAACTCTTGGCAACCTACAAAAAGCAGGGCATCTGCCTCTGTGATTGTAATTTCTCACTGAACTCACTTTGTTTTTACTGTGTACATCATGTCTCCAACACATTTGAAATGCATTCACAGCTCTTGAGTGAGCACTATGAGCTTCGTAGCTGATGTTGGTGTTCTTCACCAGCCCAGGGAGCTGGGAACTGGCAATAGCATCATGAAGAGCCAAAAGTTCAGATCAGGGATGCTGATCAGTAGATGGCCACGCCTGCCAGTCACTCCTGACGTAATTTTCTTCTTCTCTTTATCTAGATAATGTGAAAGTTCAGTCCGTAGAAGAAATATCTGATGGACTCCTAATGTAGCTTAGAACAGCACAAGGAATTGTAAAACCAAGTAATATGATATTTCAGCTAATAGATCATTTCAATTTAGTGAAGAACAATATGTCAAAATGTAATATTAATTCACTCTTTGAACATGTGTATTTTACATACTTACTATGTATAAATATGGGAGATATAAGATCTGGGAGAGGTCGACTTGTCCTTTACAACTTTTTCTCACGTACTCCCTGCTATAAATCTCATCAACTTCATATTCAATATATATTGAGGATATTCTTGCCAAAATGCTGTCTGAGTCACCAGCATCTGAATTATTGTTGGAAAAACACTCCAACAACTGATGTCCTGGCTTCGATCCTTGTACCTCTATCCCTTCTCGACACAGAAATCAAAATAGTTCTTATAAAATATGTGTCAATGACAAGAAGAAAACTTCAATAACTCCAAAATATCTGGAAGTGAAAGACAAATCTTATCAGCAGCCCCAAGTTTTCAGAGGATTGAGGACATTGTAACCTGAGTTCATTTCCCACTCCCCTCTCACTGCCTTCTGGATATCGTGCCTTCCTTGCTGTCCTTCAACACACCTCTCACTAGGGCAACTCCCAGCTCAGGGCTTATGCACATGTTGTCATTGGCCAGAATTCCTACCCTCACATAAACAGAAGTCACCGCATCAGCACGTTCAAGTTTTGCTGAATTGTCACTCTCAAGGAGGTCTTCTTTGACAACTTCAAAAATTCACACCCTATTGTCAATCTTGCTTCATCCATATTCCCATTAGTATTTTAACCCAAATTATTTTGAACCAAATATTAAACATCAAATCTCTTCATTCATGATTTCAAAAATATTTTTGTTTTTAAAAAATGCAATACCTTTGTCATATCTAAAGAATTAATAATTTCTTAAGTTACCAATTCTCACTGCTATTCAGTGTCCAGTTGGTGTACAAACTTTTCACAATACAGTTTTTAAGTTTGCTTGAATCAGAATAAAAATTAAAATTCCCCCTTGTGGAATTTTTTCTCAATCTAGAGTTTATCTTTCTTGTTCTCTCTCTCTCCTCTTTGTCTCTCTGTCTCTTCCTTCCTGCCTCTTTTCCAATTTATTTGAAGAAATTGAGAGTGAGCTCTCTTATAAAACTACATCTTTATTTTTGTTGTTGTGCCCCAACAATACACTGTTCTTTGTATTTTCTAAAAGTTGGTTATTGAATCTAGAGCTTTAAGCAGATTTAAGTTCAACTTTTTAGCAAGAAAATATAGCAGCAATATCTGCTATTTCATATTTCTATTACTAGCCACAGAATGTCTGACTGCCTTCTTTTTTCTAATATTAATAACCACACATGTTCAGTACCTGGCTATATTATCTCATCACGGTTGAAAATATTTAGCTCTACCAATCTTTCTCTGTTTTTCATTAGAGCTATGTAAATTAGTTTGGTTAGATTCGAATGAAATCGTTCAGGAAGGAAAAGTAGAAAAAGCCTCAGAAAACATGAAGAAAAGCAGAAAAAGGGATATGAAAGATTAAAATACTGAAAAAAGGAAAACGCATCACAGAGATGAAATGGAAGAAATTTTTTTCAAGAATAAGGAGTGTTTCAAGGCAGCTATCATGAAGATACCAAAATAAAGAACAGGAAAAGTTACAATACCATGAAAAGTATGCCCCTTACCATTGCACTGTGAAAGAAGATTCATATTTATTTAACACCTGATATAACACTTTCAAACCCCCAAGCTTACTTCCAGGTGAAGGTCTCTACCCCAAGGAGAAGTTGACTATCCATTCAGTGAATATGGCTGGGAACTTCCTCCCCAGGTGCTTGAGCCTGTCCTGGTATACATAAGGACTGTGATTCTCCCATGAAGGACGATGTGTAGCAAATCTCAATTGCGAAGACAATTGCATCACCTGAATTTATATGGAAAAGGGGGAGAGGATTAGAATAAACAAAAAGTAAATTGTAAATTTCTGGTGGGAGAAATACCAGTCATCAAGAGAGCAATAGTAGCCTGATTAAGACAGAACAGTTATGAAGAGCAGATTCCAGTGTCCCAGTACAAGTCTCCTGAGCAGAGAATCCAGCATACACTGCAGGGATAGATGAGCTGCAGCGCCATGTCAGCACATTTGAACCTACTTGCTGGAAATTACCTGTGTGTAGAAAGGATCAAAGGCAACAAGAAAAATGCCATGAACAGTTCTAGTAAATTCAGAACAACAGTATGAAACTATATCCACTGAAACAAGGAATGAAAAGACATGTGTTCTAACACCAATTCTGTTTCTAGCTAAAAGAATAAACTAAGGCCTAAACATTAGGATCTTGAGGGGATAATATATATATACATATGTACATATGTGTGTATGTATGTATATATTGGTGTATATGTATGTATATATATGTTATAAATATAGAGAGATGTAAAATAGAAATGGCATTTTCTATCTCACAGTTTGCATGGACTAAGAAAGAGTTTTTAAAACAAAGAATCACATTCAAAATTAAGATTTTTTAAATGCCTAAATGACCAATCCTCAGGTGGTAAATCAGGTGAAGCCTGTGTGGTGGGAAGCCTGAACACCTAGCCCTGGCAATGTGCCACTTCCCCACCCCCGACCACCAGCCCCTGATCACACTTCCTCCCTCTCCTAAACTCAGTATTAAGAACACAAACAGCCCAGCTCCTGGCAAATTTCTGGGACCATGGTGACAACTCTGCCAGCTTGAAAGTGAGCTTTAAAAAAATGGCACTACTAACTACAAACTCCAAAAAAGACTTGTTGCAAAAGGGTCAAAAAGAAACAGGAAAAGTATATGTACCCTTCCCTAAGACCTGTCTATTCCCCAGTTTGCAAAAGGTAAGCAAGAAACTTAAATAGTGATTTTTCAAAGTTGGTCAATGTTGATATTGTTCTTGGAAGCTATACACTAATCTGGAAATTATTTCCCTGGTGATTACTAGGGAGTAGGTAAAGAGTAAACCAAAGAAATTTCCAACATGGTAAGTATGGGATGTGGAATGTCCAAAAATGTAGTAAATTTCTCAGAGATCTAGGATTACATCAAAATTCTGAAAACAGCAGACTCTTGGTATAAAAGACACATTAGTACAGTAGACCACCCACTGAACAATACTAATTCATTCTAGCAGACATAATCATAGAGTGAAAATTATAATTTGAACTCAATAATACACTGATCTTGTACAATGCTGAAGTCATCTTGGGCTTATAGTTAATGTAAGACTGTGATTTATGGAATAAACAAAAATGCTGAGATTTCCTTTGTTACTAAAAAGATTAAATAAAATATGAGCTGAATAACTTAAATTGGAAAAGTTTATCAAAAACTCAGAGTTTGCTAATGAAAGGAATGAGAAAAAATAAGTTCTTGTACTGGTTCATTAAATTTTACACCATCATTGTGCTTTTTAATAACTTACTTCAATTTAGAAAAGCTTATTTTTTAATAAATCTTTAGGGCCCATGGTTACATTGTAACACAATACTGTTGTAAAATGATTCAGTAATAATCATGGGATATATATAAATACTGAAAGAAGAAAAAATCATGGACCCATGTGACAAACAATTATAATGTCTTTATTGGCTCATATGCAAATAGTTACTCAAATACCCCAATCATTAATACTTTATTAGCCTGGTTTGTAATTATTTGTGTATAATAAATCATAAAATTATTTATATTTTAATAAAATAGGGCTCTTCATTATGTGGTTTGATGCTATGGTGGTCCAGTACTAAGGGGGAAGTGTTGTGATTCACATTTCAGAATAAGAATTAAAGCCTAATAAAATATAAATAAGGTAAAATTTTTGAGCTGTAATCTGTAAGTAAATAAGGATAATTATGAAGATCTCACAGTTAATAATGGTACAGCAAGAATTCAAATCTTGTTTACCTCATTTCCAAAGCTTGTGTTCTTCATGGATGTGTTATGCCTGGTTAAATGTATAACATTATATAAAGATATAAATGACTGAAAATTACTAAAAGTTGAGAAAAAAATATATAATAGCCAGAAATAGGGGGTGGGGGGAGCAAAGTGTGTGTTCTTAGCACTTTTTGATAGTGTATTTTATGTTTCAATTTGACTGGGTTTTCCAGAAATTAGGTCAAAATCATTTTGGAATGTGTCTTTGACATAGCTCCTGGATGAGATTAGCATCTGAAGGTTGTTATGGATGGAGCCCATTTAATTCCTTGAAGGCCTGAACAGATGAAGAAAGAGCAGAGTAAGAAGGAATTCTTTCTCTCTGCTCTACTGTTAGAGTTTGAAATTTGGTCTCCTGCCTTAAATCTCATACATGAATGCACTCATACCAGTAATTCTTCTTCCTGGGTCTCCAGCTTGCTAAGCTACAAATTTTGGGTATTCTCACTCAATAGATAGATAGAGCTATCTAGCTAGCTAGTGTATACTTATTTATGTACCATAGATCTATCTAGATTGAATTAAATTGAACCATTGAATTGAAGGATCCAGATAGATAGATAGATAGATAGATAGATAGATAGATAGATAGATAGATAGATAGATAGATAGATAGATAGATAGATAGATAGATAGATAGATAGATAGATAGATAGATAGATAGATAGATAGATCTATGGTACATAAATAAGTATACACTTTATATTATATATAGATCACTTATTTATGTATGATATACATTGTATTTTTATAATCATACAATAAAAGCATTGAATGAAACCAACATTCTTTAATGATTTGTTTGAAATTTTAATAGCAATTCAACAAATTTCAAATAGAAAACACAGTATTATTAATTTTAGTCACTATGCTGTATATTAGATCTCCATGAGTGAAAATTTGATTCTTTGTTTGATATCCTTCATCCATCACAATAATACGTATTTTAAGATTTTCCTCTGAAACCATAAATCAGACAAAGATCACTTCTATTAACTATTGAATTGAAGAATCTAGCCAGGAAAATTAAAGAAAAAAAAGATAACAAGATATAAAGGAAATTATTTAAAGTAATATTTATAGGCAGGAAAATTGTATAAATAAATTCCCAAATGCTTATATTTATTAAACTATACTCATAGGATCTTTCAAGTATATTGACACTGTATAAAATCAATAGTGTGAAACAAACAAAGCATATTGATACTGGTAGTGATGTTTAATGATACAATCTCTTGAGAAAACTTCTGGTAGTTTTTATAAAGTCAAATTCACAACTATCCTTGACACAGATATTCCAAGTATCAAAAACAAGTGAAAATGAATGTTCACAGAGACACTTGTACAAGAATATTTATAACAGCCCCAAACTAAAAATAAGATATTTGTCAATTTACATGAGAATCAATAAATCGTGCAATATTTATAATTAATTTATATATTTTAAGTAAATATATAAAAGTTATACTTAAAATTATTTTATGTGAAATACTCAGAAATTAAAAAGAATAAATTACTTATATACAACAAATATTTTATTCCACTTATATACACATCTAGCATAAGCAAAATTGAAGGAAACTGAAAAATTCAGAAGTCTTTAGAAGTGAGGGTAAAGGCTGAGAAGTCACGAGAGGAAATGATGATGCCATGTACTGTATCATGACAAGGATTTAAGTTGCATGAGTGCATGTATCTTTCAACCTCAAAATATATTTTTTTAATTTGTTAATTTCACTGTATTTAACTTCCAAGAAAAAAGGAAATTGTAAATATTGAATTCTGGTTTATAAAGCACATTCTGAAGTTATTTAGGAGGAAGTACTAATGTTTGCAACTTATTTCAAAATGTATCAAAAATAAGGTAGATTAGTGGGTGAATAAAGATATGCAGGAATGGATAAATATGTGAAAAGTAAATAAGAAAAATGTTAATATTAGGAAATAGGAAATGGTGTAGAAATTTTCCGTTCACTGTGAATTTGTTCGTTTTACATGTTAAAATATTTGCATAATAAAAATTTTTCAACACTACTCATCACCAAGGAAATGCAAATCAAAGCCACAATCACAATGGTAAGAATGGCCTATATCAAGAAAATAGACATAATAAGTGCTGGTGAGGAAGTGAAGAAAAAGGAACACTTTTACATTGCTGGTGAGAATGCAAACTGGCCCAACCACTATGGAAAGCTGTGTGGAAGATCCTCAAACTACTGAAATTGTAGCTACCATTTGATATAGGAATCTATCCAAAGATCACCAAAATACTAATTTAAAGGACACCTGTATATCTATGCTTATTACAGCACTGATTATAATAGCCAGGATACAGAAACAACTCAAGTGCCCCCAAACAGATGAATAGCTCAAAAAGTTGTGATATATTAAAACAATGGAAAATTATTCACCAATCAAAAAAGACAAACAAATACATTTGTGTCAACATGGATCAAGCTAGAAGGAATCATGTTAGCAAAAATAATACAGAAAGAAAAAGAAAAATACCAGATGGTCTCACTTATGAGGGATATAGGGAAAACAAACAAAAGGACGACAAGAAAAAGTTAACACTAACAAAGTGACAGCAGAATTAAAGCATAAAGCAAGGGAAGAGGAGGGAGGATGAAATCATGGGGTGGTCAGTGGGGGAAGAGCAGAAGAGTTTAAGATGAAGGCTCACTGGTGACATGGTAGGAGAATCTCAGGGTTCAATGATGTAAAATATATATGTGTGTGTAATTAATAAAATAAATAAATACTTAATATAAAACAGGAAAATTTTAACAACATACCATGTATACAAAAGTTTTGAAAAATACTAACTACCTAGCAATTACTCTAACAAAACATGAATCATCTACAGAAATAAACAAAAAATATATTTATAAAATAAAGAACACTTTAATAAAGGATTTGTCATATTCATGATATGGAAGGTACAATATTGTAAACATTTCAATTTTCTTCCAATTCATTATAGACTAATGGAAACCCACTCAATATCTCTACAGGTTTTCACTGCTGCATTGACGTTAACAAGCTGGTTCTAAAAATTTACCTGGGAACCTTGGGGGTAGGGAAGTGATAAGCTAATTCTATAAAAATAAAGGTGGAGGACCGTGATCAATTGTCAAGACCTTTTCATCAAACTGAAGTTGTTAAGGTAATATGAAATTGGTGTAAGGTAAGACAAATTGCCTAATGGAATTAAAGAGAAATATATGCCACAAATACAATCACTTGCTTCATTATAGTACTTAGGCCAGGATCAATAGGAGATACTCTTATGAAAAATATATTTATTGATTCATTTATCACATCACACACAAAAAAGATCAACTCTGGATATATCATAGACAAATATATATGGAACCAAATCATTGACTCTTTCAAAAGAATGTAGAACAATGTCAAGATGCTATAGAAGGCAAGATTTCTTAACCAAGACACAAAAACACTAACCATATAAAGAAGAAAAATAATAAGATGGACTACATTAATTTAAGAAAATCCATCAAAGGATATTATTAAAATGATGGTGATGAAAACTGCACAGAGGGGGGAGCTATATGTATTTACAAATATCCAACCAAGTATTTCTATTCACAATATGCAAAGAACAGCAGATTAAAACAGAAAAGGATAAGGGGGGAAAGAGACAGAGACAGACAGAGGAAGAGAGAGAAAATGGAGATACTTCGAGGTATAGTATCTCATGACATCTCAGCAAAACCAGTCAGTCATTTGCATACATGTACACTCTTTCTTTTTGGTAACAGCATTATGTCAAGAGACACAAGCATTATGTCAAAGGACAAAACAGAATGAGCATACAAGGATCACACAGTGAGAAAAGGGAACAAACTTAAGTGTTATGTATGAAGTGACCTCCATTTTGACTTTTCAAAGCTTTAATTTGTTTGTATTGGTCTTATAACACACAATGTACGGTGAAGTGCAGAGTATGTTCTGAAATTAGATGATCTGATTTCAAATTTGAGTGTGGAGTTAATTATGCCTTAGAACTTCCTAAAAATTTTACTTTCTAAAGGGAGTAACAGGCCTTTCTAAATCTCAATTCTTAAGCTCTATGCTCACATGAAAATTAGAGCAATGCCATAAAACTAATAGGACTAAATGAGATAAATCTAAATCTAAATTACTAATAGCCCAATACTTACTGGTGATAATATTAAAATTATAAATGACAGGTCAATAAATAATTGTCAGTAAATGAAGTATTTAAATGTTTGTTGCTTTGTGATGCAAAAGAAAGTCTGGAAAGATTCAGAGTTTAACAAGAGTATTCAAATTTTCAAGATTGCAGATTATTAAAAATTTTAAAGTGTGTTTGGATATCAAGTTTCTGAATGGAGCAAATTAAACATTCTTTTCACAGCCTTTCTCTTCCAGTTCTCAGATGCCAAGTTTCAGACAAGCACCTGAATTGCAAGTGAAATTCCAGCATAGCTCTGGTATAAAGTACTTCCTTGATTACTCACCTACTACCTTGATTTATCCATTTATTTTTTTGAGGGAGAAGGGTTGGCACTCAATAGTCATGTGGGGGTCCAGAGAAAAGTTCTACTTTGTTAGAAGTTTGTGCTTTATATAGTTTGAGATTAATGTAATTCCCAGTCAAACATCCATTTCACCTATTGCAGTAAACTAGGCAAATGCACACCTGAACGTGTCCTTGGAATGTACTAGTCATAAACAGATGCCAACTATTCCAAATATGTCTCCATGGTTCAGCCTGTATATCTTTTCACAAACATGAACCAAAACAGCCCCTGGTCCTATTGCTTAAACATGTTCTGATCTCATGCTCTTGGGTCATCAACCCCATCTCAAGTTATGTGGTAAAACCTGCATGAATAGAGATGATGCAGATTGTGGCTGAAAAATAAATAAATGAGCCAAGAGAAGTGTTCACTTAGAGGTCCTTGGAGATGGTGGACAGAGCAGTTTATGTTAATCCATAATAGAGCAATGATTTCCAACAATGTCACAAACTTTAGACCTCTCTAGATTGGTACTGAGGATGTCATCACAACTGGAAGAGAAGGGAGCAGTAATAATCACAGACAAGAACAGAAGGTCCATCTGAATTCTCGGAGGAACAATAATTGATTCCATACACAAAAATAATCTAGCAGAGCTTAAGAAGAGAGCTGCAAAAACAAATACAATAACTAGTTCCAGTGAGACTTGGAATGTAAACCAAAACCTAGTAAGTGGCAATTGGTTATCAATCACAAAACTGAGCAACACCTAGTGTTGAGAGAGCAGAAGCTGACCCTGTGCTCTAAGGGCACTGCCAAGATATCCTCACAGTCACATGGCAGCAAACATTTACAGGCTTCACCTTGAGAAAGACTGCTAGTATGCCAAATAAGTATTATGTAAGTTCAGGAAGGTTGAGCCTGTGGGTTGTGGTTGGGAGAAACAAGGATAAACACTAGAAAAAACCTCAATACTGCAATACATAAGGATACCATGATATATTCTTACCATGATGTTATTATTCACATTATTATTATTCATGATATTAGATATTTTAATATTATATATACATTTAATAACAGTGTGTTTTCAAATTAAATTTACTGATTGCTAATAAATTAGACTAAATTGCTACTAAATTACACTTTGAAATAGTGTAAACACTATTTTCATAGTGTTGACAACTCAAAAATTAATATTTTAAGTTCTGTATTTTGTAATTTACTCTATTTGATTTTACTATAGAATATTAAGGCTTATATCAATATTTTGCTATTATCTACAAATATTAAAACAATCAATTTTTTTCTTTTAAAATCCTTAGTTTGCATTCCCAGAAGGAAGATATTGATCAATAGGTAATTTCTTTTGTCAATATGTGTACTAGTTTTTTCTCATGGCAGATGCTTTCAAATCAACTGCAAGAAGTACTGAATAAATGTATGCCACAATGGTATATGGATGGATGAGTGCAGTACCATTATCTCTAAAACACCGGTAACATTGCCAATGCACTAAACATAAAGACATTGCGTCTGTCTTTTAAATATAACTTCTTTTGAAGTAAACAATGTTTACCATTGTTTGCATATTAAAAGTATTGCCTACCAGTTTATTGGTGAATAATTACACATGGAGATCCCACTTGGTGCTCGTTAGTTTAAATAACAGCATATACTAGCACATTTTCCTATATTAGCTGAAAATATTTTCCAGCTTGTTTATTTTACTTTTAATTAGAATTTTGCTTGTACATTTGTTTTCGATTTTCTCATGGTTTTTCTAGTGCTGACATATATATATCCTTAATTCCATACCTAGAAATCTTGTGAAAAATGAGGAATATAACATATCATTTAAGGAATATTGCTGGAATAAGTTTGAGACTATATGAAACTTAAAAACGGATGACTCTACAAGTTCTACTAAAGACCAGTATATAAAGAAATTTGGTGAAAGATGAAGGTCTTGCCAGTATCTTGAACAGTCTTAAAATTTGAACAAGGTGTTAAATCAAGCAAAATGGTATAGTGGCTCAATGCACCAGAACACCAAGAAGAAGGAACAGAAATCAGTCTCATCAATATGTGCCAAATGTGTCATGTCTTCTCATCCCATACTTCTCATTGAAAGGTATTGTTTAGGTTCAGTGGATGTAAAAATCTGAAATTCAAATTTATACAAGTTATACCAAAAACAGCTTGGCTTTGTCCTTTTTTTTTTTAATATTCTTTCATGTTACTATATTTTTCTAAGTAATCTTTGTCTAACTAAGTAATCTTTGCTTAGTTGGTAAAGAAGAATATCTGTGAATTTTCTTTTTAATAAATGTTTGGTTGGGACTCTTTTAATCCTTACTTAGCAGTGTATAAAAAATGGGCATCATGTAAACTACCCGAATGGAAAGTGAAGGTGATGTATTCAGAAGATAAAGCTTAGAAGACATAAAATGGCTCTGAAGAAGAAGTTAATGCTGAATATGCATGTAAAAAGTTTGAATAAGGCTGTTTTATGAAAAAATAAAATTAGAAAAGGTATACAGGAGCATAACTATACTTCTGAGAAAAAAAAGTACATTTTATAAATAAAAAAGCATAGAAGTGAAAGAGAAGACTATGTTTAACACAGTGAATATTTTTCTTAAATATATTTACAATGAAGTATAGGAGAGCACTTCTGAATACTTCCTGATGTTATTCTCAACAGTATTAAAGGAGATAGAAGAGCCATGAGACAGATAAACAATACTAAAGAAGGAAAGTCATAATGACCTGGGAGTGACTATAAAGGACATGGGCAGGAGTTTGGGGATTATGTCCATCTTCAGGGCAGTCAAGTACCTGCACACAGACAAGTGACCTGATTTCCTGAGAGATGAGACTCACTAAAGTGATTACCAAGGCCCTCTATCAGTTCCCGTAGCAATATAAGAAATAACTACAATTATTTATTATTCTGTCATTCTGGAGCTATGAAAACCAAAATGGATCTGTCTTGATCTGTTTTTTGGTATAATCATGTTTCTTTTTAGAATATCTATGGCAGAATCAGTTATTTTATCATTCTGACTACCAAATGTTGCTTGCATTCTTAGTTTCACAGCTTCTTTAGCTCCGAAGTCAGCACATCAGGCCAAAGCCTCCTTGTTCTACCACCATTCCAAATTCCTGTCTCCTTTTTCACTTTTAAGGAATTTTTTGATGGCATTGGGACTTCCTGGATAAACCCCAATAAACCACCTTAGCATCTGTAAATAAATCAAATTGCAAAGTTCCTTTCACCATGTAATAATGACACATTCAAAGGCTCCAGGGGTTAGAATATGGAAAATATTTGGCAGTATCATCATTCTGCCTACCATAATCACTGAATCTGGAGTCCTCCTTAGGGCCTGAGCAAAGCAGATTGTCCCTGATGAAGATATCCTCAATTTAACTTATAGGATTGACACAGAGGAAGGCCATGCAATGTGTCTACAATCAAAGAATGACATATATGAGGAAGCAAGCCACCACAAGTGAGAGACAGTAAAATAATAAATACCAGATTCAAGGAATTGATAAAAAGATATTATCAAAAAGAATGTAAAAAACTCAAAGAAAGACAAATATAATTACTAAAATGAATCACCATTACTACATGATAAACTGCAAAATTAAACAGGGTGCAGCATAAAAATATAAGATTATGGAAAGCAATTTTAAACAGTTAAATTTACATAAAGAATAAAATTAGAATGTCTAAATTCTGTCTAATTGGATAGAAAGAATGTGAAAAAGAGGCATATTTGAAAATATAGGATTAATAAAAGTCCAAAATATGAAAAGCAAATTCCTTAAATTAGAATGGGGAAGCATAAAATACATAAAAACCAAAAAAAAAATATATATATATATGCATAGTATACTTCCTGTACTGTCTCATAACTACTTTATCTCGTTATTTCTGCAGCAATTCTTCATGCAGTTACGACTTGAAGCATCTTGCTTAAGTCAAAACTGTGAGTCTTTACACTCGCTGCCACATGTAGGAACCTGATAAATATTCACATGTATCAATCCAGAAACATTTAAGGCATTAAAAACCTTAAGTCTATGAAAATAAGAGCTGTTGGAAAAGCATTCCTCTCTTGCATCATCACATAGCATAATCAAGGAATATTCTAAACAGTGTTTCAAAGGTTCCCAGTTCTGAAATTGGGATGAAAAGGGAGAAAAGCTGCCAACCAACAAGCCACAGGAAAAAAAAGCATCACATTTTAAATTGCAGCTTCTGCCACCCTGCTTTCTCCCCAGATCCTTCTCACCTACGCATAGCAGTTGCCATTCAAACGCAGTTTAACAACAGGGTTTATTAACAAGGGAATTCAACAGGGAAATGAAAAGTTTTCAAAGCCACAAGTGGCCAGTTATTTCACCTCAAGTACAGTTTACTCCAAAAGTTCCAAACATATGCCCAAGATAGTGCCCTTTTGCCCCCTTAAACCTGAGGCAGGCACTTTTGCAAAGTCCAGTATTTCTCCAATGTCTTCTCTTCACTTCTTTTCCAGTGTTCCATGCTGCTTTGCTTCTCCAAGGTGCTTCAAACTTTTTCCACAATTGCTGATGCACAAATCAGTTTTCTAAATCCCTGGCTATCTCCAGGTACCAGTTTACTATGCCGCCTTGCTGTGGTGCCACACTCCACACCAGCTACTCTTCTTCCAGTCACCATGGCTCCTTGCCACCTCTAGCTCACTCTTCAGGGGGCTTCCCCTGACAGGTCACATGGGCCTGTTCTCTCAGTCCACAATTCTTCTCTCCTTCCCTTCCTTTCCTTCTTCTTCTCTCCTTGCTCCTTTTTTTTGTGACCTCTCATGCTTCTTGCTCCCCAATTTCTCTTTTGGTTCTCTCAGACCCCACCCACCAGCGCATTTTGGCGCCTATTCAATCTTCCACTGCATCATTACCCCGTATCAGTTCTACAGTACTGTGGTTTCCCAGTCCACTATTTCACAGCAGGCTAAGACCAATAAGATACCCTTTCATTGATCTCTCTACATCTTGTTTCATTTTTCTACTCTCATTTTTCATTTCCCTCTCATCACAAATAAACTACCTGCAACCAAGTGTATACTTCAGACTCTGCTTTCTCAGGAATCAAGATTCATACAAAAAATCACCCCCGGAATTATTGGATTATAATTATAAAACTTCAAAAATAACAATTTTTTAAAATATCCAGAGAAAAAGGAAAAGTCACCTTCTCCACTGGCTTAAAAAATAAATTATGGTAAAACTAACAGCCTAGGTCTAAATAATAAGGGCACAAAATAATACTTCAAGAGCTAAGAGAAAATAGGTATAAATTTAGATTTGTGAACACTAGAAACTAGTGTTAAAGAACAAAGTAAATTTTTTTTAATTACAGCTAAGTAGTAAAGTATTTGCCATCAATATGCCTACAGCAAAGAAACTCTTAAAGATTATTCTTCAGGAAATAGAAAAATAAACTCACTAAAAGAATGACAGGAAGGAAACTAGCAAACATGCCTAAATCTAAACATATATAGCCTCTGTGACATTATAGAAAAAAATGTCTAATTTAAAGGCTAAAAATAATACTCTAGAAATTCATTTCTAGATACAACTAGAGCAGGTAAAAAATTGAAGGAAAATATTAATAGCTGGGACTTCATCAAACTAAAAAGCTTCTGTATAACAGAAGAGACAACAGAGAAAACTAAAAGAAACCCAACCAAGTGGGAAAAAAATTTGGCCCTACATACAAATGATAAGGGTCTGACAACAAAAATAGACAAAGAATTCACACAACTTAACGAAAAAAAAAATGTAAAAACCCAGTTAAAAAATAGGGAGAATTAAAAAGACACTTCTCCAAAGAGGAAATACAAATGGCCAACAGGCACATGAAAAAAACTGCTCAACATCACTAGCAATCAGGGAAATGCAAATCAAAACTACAATGAGATACCACCTTAAACCGGTAAGAATGGCCCATATCCAAAAAACGGGCAACAAGTGCTGGCACGGATGTAGAGAGAAAGGAACACTCTTACACTGCTGGTGGGAATGTAAACTGGTCCAGCCACTATAGAAAACTGTGTGGAGGACCCTCAAACTAATGAAAATGGAACTACCATTTGACCCAGCAATTGCTCTCTTGGGGAGACCCCAAAGGAGACCCCAATGCTTGTACAAAGGGACACCTGTGCTCGGATGTTTACTTCAGCACTATTTATAATTGCAAAGAACATGGAAGCAATCTAAATGTCCCAAAAACAGATGACTGGATGAAAAAGACTTGGTACATATACACAATGTAATATTACTCATCAATTAAAAACAACAAACTGGATGATTTTATGATAACGTGGATATACCTAGAAGAAATCATATTAGCAGAAACAAGTCAAAAAGAAAAAGACAGACACCAAATGGTTTCACTATTATATGGGACATGGGAAAGATAAACAAAAAGCCATGAAGAAAAATCAAAACAACCTAACAACAAAATTGAAGTACAAAATTTGGTGGTGGGGGTGGGGAACAGGGTAGGAACGGTCAGGAAGGGGGGTGTGAACCCTTGGGATTACAAAGATGTGAAATTTATATATAAATAAATTATTTAATAAAAAATAAAAGCTAAAAATAAAAGAACTTAAACCTGGACAACAATAAACATAAGGAAGAAATGGCAATGAAACCCAAAATGTTCCAATTTCTTATAACATTTTGTAGGGAAGTTAAAATATTGACTTAAAAAAAATAAAATAAAATATTGACTTTAGACTTATCTAAATATACATGGTGACATTTTAAAAACCTAGTACAAAAATTAAAATAGGATTATAAACTTCTAACACATTGAATAATAAATGAAATATAAATCAAGTAAAATGAAACAGCAAAGTACAAAAAAAAAAAAGAACAGCATAAACATAAAATGAAAGTCAAGTTCAAATTTATCCATAATGGTAGTAAATATAAATGGCCTAAACTCTCCATTAAAATGCAGGACATATCAGATGAACTTAATAAATTAAGAAATAAAGCAAATCTATATCTTGCTTGCAAAGGTTTAGTCAAATTATCATAAAAGCACAGAAGACATTAAAAGACTGAAAATTTTAGCTTACTCATATTGCCAAAATATAAATTAATAAATGCTTATAATATAAAGTAATAAAAAAAATCTTAAAAAGATATCAAACATAAGAATAGAAATCTCATAAAAGAAAGGCAAAGATAAAATGGAGATGATATGCAAGGTCAAAAATGTAAGATTTCAGAAAAGACTAAGTAAAGAAGTAAATTTTTGCTGAGATTAACCAAGAAAACAGGCCCAAATGTAGTATTAGGGTGAAAATATTATCATAACTGCAGAAATTACTTATAAATAATATTGTGGTATTTCTATGACTAGTATTATGGTATTGAAAGATTTTTCTAGTGTTCATCCTAGAAACTATGATAATGAAAGTACTAAGGATGAGTGATGAGGTAAACCTGTGGTTTGTAGTCTGAAGTAGGAGACAACATTGGCAAAGCTGTCAGTGCAGTTGGAGCAATTAAAAAGGGGTAAGTAGAGGTGCACTGAAGACACACTTACTTGAAATAAGGGTGACATTAGGGGAAACACTGTGGAGGAGCTGGGATGTCCAACAAACCTGGTCCCCAGACAGATAACAGCAGAGCAGGCATTCTGATCCCTTTTCCAATGTCCTGGGGCGTGTGCTTACCTTGGTGTATTAAGTCTGCCAAGTTTCTCATTTCAACTCCCAGAGAAAAGGCATATTGTCAGTCACCAGAAATATGAGTCAGCTTCACCTCAACTCATCCATATAAAAATCTAGATCCCTTCAAATCCCTCCCTCACCTTGCTGATTCAGTAACTACAAAACTGGTCTGAGTATATACAGAAGCCAACAAAAGAATGAATGAATGAATCAAAGAATGAAATCAGTAAAACCATAGCACCATATGTTGATAAAATAAAATAATTGCTAAGTTACTGCTAAAAATAATGAAAATGTCAATAAAATAAGGAAATTTCAGGTAACAAAATGGGCAAACAAAAATACATGAAAGTATGGGACATAAAGAAAGAATGAATCACAATGTAAGAACAACCCTCCATAATCCATGCCAGAAGGAGTTTGAAATGTTATAATAAAGAAATTCAGAGAAGAAAACTCAGAAAGGCAAGTGAAAGTAACATAAGAGCACCCAGAAAAAGCAAGCAAAGAAATACAAGCAAACTTAGAAAAACAAAGACATACAAAACTTAAGGGGATAAAACTAATAAGCTCAGAAATAAAACCAATGAACAAAGTATAAGATAAAGAACAAAGTATAAGTTTTCAATATGAAAACAACAAATTCAAGAGGTTAGAGCTCAGAAATTAAATCAAAAATTCTAGAGAAAGTTGTGGAAAATAGGTAACATGTAAGACTGTAAAGTTAGTAATGCATAAATAATCCAGGTAGGAGATAAGAGACAAATAAGATGGTGAAAATGTAGAAAGGCAATTCAAGAAGTGTCTAATAACTATAAAGAAAGTCAATATAAAACAATGAGTATCCCAGAAGGGGAAGAGAAAGACAAGCTTACAGAGAACCTATTAAGGAAATGAAAAAAGGAAACTTCCCACATCTGGGGAAAGATGTAAATATACCTATTCATGAAGATTAAAGAATATTTAGTTACCTAAATGTAATGAAACCAATGCCAAAACATATAATAACAAAACTAGTAAAAGTTCAAAACAAAGAATTTATTGAAGGTGGCTAAGTGGGTAAAGTAGGTAATTTATGAAAGAACTTCCATAAGACTTAATTGAGACTCTCATTAGATAATCTGCAGCCAAAAGAGAATGGATTCAACATATTCAAACTTTAAAAACTGCTGACCAATAATACTATGTACTGCATGAAAGAGTTCATGAGAAAGAGAAATAAAGACCTTCTCAGACAAATAAAACCTGAAGTAGCTTGCAAAAACTTATCCAGCAAGAAATGTTGAGAGGGACTATCTTATCTAAATTAAAACCCACAAAAATTATCCAAAGACATAAATAGAACCAAAAAGATACAGGCAAAATGATAGTAGCTAATTCTCATATATCAAACGTCATTCTTAATGTAAATGGACAAAACACCAATGAAAAAGGCAGGCTGATTGTTTGCATCACCAAACAAAATCCAAGAGACCCAAAAAATGTTTCAAATCAAAAACTATTTCAAAAGACAAATGAAATCGAAAATTGATTCTTTTAAAATTAGACAAATCTCTTGCTGTGTTTACTACTGGAAAAAAAGGAGAAAACGCGAATAAATAGAATTCTTAAGAGCTGGGGTGACAGCTGCTCCCCTCTGTGAGTTTGGCTAAGCACCCCATTTTGCTTGTTTTCCCACACATTATCAGTTGTCCACTCGGCCCGGACCACCCGCCCATGGTTAATCAGTTCAAGGAATTTTTTTCCTTGCATTGGTTACCTTAAAGCATAAAAGCAGTTTGTAAGACCTTTGGTAAAAGTGCTATAGTAAATACAATGTTGTGAAATTTATATATAAATAAAAATATACATACAAACTGTAAAAATAAATAAATAAATTGTACTTTACAAAAAAAAATAGTATATGGGTTCAAAAATGCATGTTTTATAAAGTTCTTATTTCTATGGATAATATGGGCATGTAGTGAAAAGCCCTGTACATATTTTGGATTTATGTTTATGGAAAGATGTTCAGTTATGTTAATGTACATGCTGTTTAATAACAAAAAAAAAAAAAGAAAAAGCCATGTCATCTTAATTTAAAATGGCCATAACAGCTACAGCATGTACTCCAAAAGTCAGATACAGAGAGAATTTGAAAGTTTAGGAAAAATAATAGACTACTCAGTATGGATTGGATGTTTATGTAGCCACAATTTCCTGAATAAGCACTGGGAACCCAACGGGGTTCCCCAAGGTTAATGACTTGGTTTTTCCCTCTTGGATACCAATTGTTGGATTATTGTTTGATAACTAGTATTGTTTTAACTAATATTGTTGAAAATTCAGAAAAGCAACAGTCTAGTTAGTAGAGATTAAATGTGTATTCTTCCTCCTTCCTGTGTTTTCCCTTCAGGCTTGCTCTACATATTGATTGATTGCTGTTCTAGAATTAGATGGCAAGGCGAAGCCGACCAAGTTGTGGTTATTTTTGCCTCTGTGCTTTTGCTCCTGTGGTGGATATATCTTGTTTCCATTGGCTATTTTGGGGGACAAGTTCCTTTTCAGTCAGTGGATGTGGTGCATATGTGTAGTTTCTATTGTATTATCTATCTTCTTTTTTC
>PVHY01022814.1:0-21869 GCA_004024945.1 Uropsilus gracilis | reverse complement strand
TTCCCTCCTGTTCATAGTTGTGCACTTCATTTTGGTGCTTAGCTTGTTTTGACTTTCCTCAAGGCTTTTGTTTTTTTTTTTGTTTGTTTTTTCACTTATATCCCATACATTAGTAAAACCATTTGGTTTCTGCCTTTTTCTTTATGGCTTGTTTCTGCTAATATGATTTCTTCTAAATACATCTATGTTGTTATGAAGTCGTCAAATTTGTCATTTTTAATTGATGAGTAATATTCCATCATGTATATATACCACATTTTTTTCATCCAGTCATCTGTTTTGGGGCATTTAGGTTGTTTCCATGACCTTGCAATTATAAATTGTACTTCTATCACAATTTGTGACTCAATATTCAGAAATTTGACTTTGAGCTACCTTACAACCTGTAAAGTTTTGTTCTTCAAAAAGGAATAAGGATAGCTTTTACTTGAAATAGAAATCATCTCCTACTTCTTCCCCAGAAACTGCAATGAAGGGAAAGAATATGACAAAGATAGGCACTGAAACCGGAAAGTCTGTCAGTCTTCATTGAACTGTTTCCACTAAAATAATGTGCTTGGGCTGGCTTGGCTGATTTTATGTGGTTTTAGCAAAATAACTGTACTTAATTTTAGAAGTCAGAGTTCCCCTATGGTAAAATTCACCAAGGTATCCATGTTTGTGCTATGCCTGCCTTGATCTGTTATTCCTTGGGAACTGAACTATTTAGAGTTTGTGGAGTTTTTTGTTTTGTTTTGTTTTTTCTGAACATTGGTATAACTTGATGTTACTTCTGTAGTTGATGGCCAGATAACAGAGTTACTTGTTTTTTGTTTAGTATTTTCTTTTTGGTCATGCTTTTTTTATTACCTATAAGCCAGATCTCTTAACTTGAAAAAATTGTGCAACTGCTGTATAAAAATGAAAATTATCTGGAAGTTACTCTTAGTTCAATAGTTGTGTTTTCCTCCTTTTTAGATATATTTTTACCATCATGGATCGGTTCGGAGATTTATCAGATGGTGAAGTAGACCATTCTTTCTTTGACAGTGACTTTGAAGAAGCAAAAATATGCGACAATAACTCAGTTTTTGACAAGCAAAATGATAAGCCAAAAGATAAATTACCTAAAGACACAGAAAGTGTAAACTTGAAATCTGAAACACAAAGAAAGGGAAATTATCTTACTGACAAGGGAAATGAGAGAAGAAAGAAAATTCCTCTAGAAGAACACCCTGAAGAAAATGATAGCACACACACCAGAAATTCTTCATCACGGTCTACTTCTTCAGGATCCGGAAAGTTGTGTGATGCTACAACAGAACGTAAAATACACTTGCCCATTTCAAATAGAATTCCAAAAATTGTAAAAGATGGTGAAGGTGGTGACTACTGTACAGATGAAGAGGAAAGCAGTGATGATGGGAAAAAGCCTCGTGTCCGATCCAAGTCAGCTAAACCATCAAATAACTTTAAAAAAAGCATAAGTAAAAAGTATTCCAAGTGTAGCTCCTCTTCCTCTCTGTCCTCTTCATCTTCAGGTTCAGATACAGATTGTTCAGATTCAGGGTCAGATGTATCTGATTCATCTCCATCGTTAAAGAAGCGTGTATCTGGAAAAGCCCACTTATCGTCAAAACAGAAGTATAAACCAGCCATCAAATCAACAGGAACACAACCTTCAGGTACTAAGCCAAAAGCGGGTGACTACATTGAGAAATCTGAAGATACTGTGACAGATGTAACTCCCTTATCGACACCAGACATCAGCCCTGTTCAGTCTTTTGAACTGGGCTCATCAAATGATAAAAAAGTAAAGGTTAAAAAACAAGAAAACGTGAGTCAAGAAGTATATGGGAAGGCTGAGGATTTAAAAAGGAATTCCAAATCTGTGAAATCAGCCAAAAAGGGGAAGGAAAAACATGGACCCAATCTTGCATCAAAATCTGCAATGTTAGATTCCAGTTTAGACCAGAGATATAAACAAAAAGTCTTAAATGACACGATGGACCTGAATCATCTTTTGAAAGGTAATTCTCTTTCCTCTCTAAACTTATGATCGCTTGATCAATTTACCAATAAATGTTATGAACATATTTGATTTTCTAGGTGATATGCTTTATTATTTGGAACAGCTGATGTTATACTAACTTTATTCAACATCCCATTTTATCACAGAAATACCGTGAGTAGTATTTGTATTATTGCAAAGCTAACCAAACCAGATTAAAAAATATTTCACACTAATTGTGGATTACACAATAATTTCGTGTACTTTACACAGTCAAAACACCTTGAGGTACCAGATGGATAAGATGATCAAAGAAGAGAAGTGGAGCCAGATGTTTTTCAACTTTTGATGGAGATACAGGCTTAAGATATATCTCACGTTCTTTAATGCAGTAACACTAAGGTTAAGACTTGTCTTCATATAAGGGCAAGTAGCAGGTAGATTGGCAAATGAAAGAATTCAGAAAACTACCAGAGTAAATATACAGAACTATTCAGGTGTTAAACTAAGGCCTGAAGAGCATTACTTGGAAATAATTAACAAATTGATGAAATTGCATATTTCAATTTTCATTTGCTCTACTTTATAAATATTTTTGAATTAGAGTGATCTTTACTGCTGTGTCGATATCAATTTATTTTTATCCATATTTAGTTGGAAGGATATTGTAGTCCCGGTATAAGAAAAACAATTTCAAATTTTACCTTTGGATGAGTTAATCTAATTAAAATCATTGAACATGTTGATTGGATTTTAGGTTGGTGAAAGGTAACAATTGGTTATAAATAGGATTCTCTATCCTCTTTAGTTTGAAGTGATAGTTGAAAGACTAAATCCTTGGTGACATAATTAATATATGATGGCAATGTTAGGACATAAATAGACTCTTATTTAAATAGTCAAGAAACCCTCATGATTGATAGGACACTTGGGAGCAGTTAAAAGTTGTGAATGTTTTCTCTTTGGGGGTTCTGTCTTCCTTTGCTCTGATTGTATCTTTTAATTGTTTATTGTGTCTGAACTTTTGGTATTGGCCATCTAGTAACTGAATTACCATTCAGTGTTTGTTTCCTATGAATGTTCAGTCTCTTGTAACTTTCATGGTTGAGGATTTTTCTGTTCTGGCCCCTCTGCTTCTTCCTGCAATAACCAGAATGATCTTTGAAAAGCTAAATCAGTCATACTGGTTCCTTAATTCTTATATTAATATTTGTATTCCTAAAAACTAAAATCCCTGTTCCATATCAAATAGCCTAACTGACTCTCCAGCAGTGGTTCTCATCTGAGGCAATACACTACTATCATCACCTGAAGAACAAATGCTCTTTCTTAGGCCCCCTGTGGGGACTCTGATATGATTGGGCTAATTCTTTGTGCTATATAATGGTTGAAAAAAAACTGTCTATATCATGTGGCTGTTGTCTATTTCTGCCTTGTTTATTCTCCCAATACTGTGCTCTAGCATACTACTTTCTTACTAAGCTCAAAATATTTTGCATTTATAAGACTTTTGCCCTTTTCATTTGCATAGGCTGCTTCTGTTTCTCAGGCCTTGGCTTGTATGTCACCTCCTCAGAGGTCCTTTTGTGAATATTTCCATAGACGTTTCCCCCATGATCCTACTCCACCCGAATCTGTCACATCAGAATACTTAATCTCACTCTGACATTAGTATAGTTTGTCACTGTATGTAAGGGCAGGATCTTATTCCTTGCTGGAACCCCTAAATCTGGTAAGTGATGACACAGTATTTGTCAGCTGAAGGAACTATCAGAAAGTATCTTCTGTTGACCCTCTTCCCCCTTCTAATGGTTAGGAAATAATATTCATGTACTTCACTAAAATTTCATTTTGTAACAATTACCCATTATTTTTAGATTTAGAATAAGTCTGTGCCTGCTCCTGTTTAATAATTTTTAGTATGTTTGATTAATATCCTATAGGGGAAAAGTAACAATTTCTCCTTTTTAAAAATTCTTATGGCCACTTTCCAGACGATGAGATAGATTGTATCACTCTTGGTTGATGATTTACAGATTTCTAGCACCAACCCTAGTGCTTTGCTTATGAGTTTTCAAACATTTTTGCCTTAGGACCAAAAACATTGACTCTCTTGAAAATTACTGAGGATCCCAAAGAAATTTCACTTATATAGGTTCTTTCTATATATACTTACCATGTAGAAATTAAATCATACATTGAAAATATTAGTCATTGAAGAACAGTAGTAATAAACCCATTGTGTATTAATATATGTAACATGTATTTTGATAAGTGAATATGTCAAATAATTAGTGATTTTGCCTACTATTTGACAATACAAAATAATTAGATTCTTTTATCAACTTCTGCCTCAACTATTGTGAGATACTGTTTTGGTTGAACTATATGAAGAAAATCTGGCCTCCTGTAGATAATGTTATTGAAAAGTGGAGTATTTTAATAGCCTTTCAGTTAATTTTAGATACTATTGAATATCACACTAAAATTCCACAGGTAGTCCGTTTCTTAAATGACAGTTGCAATGTGAAATTTGAAACTGATGTTATTCTATTACATTAGGATTTATTGATCTGTCTTATCTTTGCATGGTTTTATACATTTTAGGTTATTTAGAAACTGTTGTTTTACTGAGCATACAAATGTTGATATATTTCATTTTAAACTGTATGGAAGTCATAGAGTTGTTATTATCAATAATCTCATCAAAAAGCTCTTGTGAAACTGTCAAACTCAAGTACACCAAAAACACTCAGTGTTGCTAAAATGTTTACATTGTATTATGCCAACAGATACTCTCAGTTGTTTTCCTGGAAGTGACTGGATTGTTTTTTAAAATCATATTTGTAATGCAAAAACTGGGAAGTGTCAGAATTAAACCATAAAAGTCTATCTGATGAGATAGATTGTTCTATAATGTTTTGTATTAATAATGTTCATAATTTTTCCTTATGTTGTCAAGTTTCTATTGCTGCATTGTACACAGTACTATTATTTAATAGATGTTTAAAAGTAGAAGTGTAATATTTGGCATTATAAAGTATCTTATAAGTTTTTCCTATAAAATTGTATTTAAAATAAGAATGGTCTACGGCCATACCACCCTGAACGCACCCGATCTCGTCTATAATAAGAGTGGATGTTGAAGACGAGGAATGTATAACTGGATTTGTGTTTTAAAGATGATTTTGTTGGCTAAATCATAGTTTTCATTTTAAGGACTTACTGTCCCATTTTTTTAATTTTTTGAGTACTATTTGATTCCATAAATTTTAAGCACCAGTCTACTATGAGAGAGAGAGACTAATAAAAGCCATGTTTTACAAAGAATGCACATAAGTCTTGAAATTGCCAGATTTTATTTGCCCATGGAACCGCAGGTCCATGTTGCCCAGGGTACCACAGACTCAAACAATCCCCAGCCCCAGCTTCCCAGGTAGCTGGGATTACAGGCATGCGCCACCACGCCCAGCTATTTTTTGGGACTAGGTCTTGCTGTGTTGCCCCGAGCAGGACTCAAGCAGCGATCCCTACTAGCCCCAGCCACTTCATAGGCTGAAGCTTACAGGCATGAGCCACCATGCCCGGTGAAATTGCCAGATTTTTAAAGATGATGTACCTCAGTTTTTTTTCCTCAGGACCATTGATGATTGAATCAATGATCTATTTTTGCCATTTAGGATGATTTTGGATGCAAAGAAACAAATTCCTAATGAAACTATTTCTCATGCAAGAGGAAATCCACAGATACACCAGGATTGAGGGCCCAAAAATGTCCTCAGGGACCAGCTTGTACCCATTCCACTACCTCTGTTGTTATTGGCTTCATTCTTGGGCTGTTGGAATATGTCTACAGCAGTTTTTAGTATTCATGTCCAGACATGACACTATCTAGGAAAATGACAACTGTCTCTTTCTCTGACTTTCTTTGAAGCACTGTCAACTGACTTTCACTGTGCCTCCAGAATTGTGTCACACTCCCATTCCTGAAAGCCATTGGCAATGGAAATGAATTATCCTGGGCAAGTCATTTAGCCTGGAGGGGAGGAGTGGAAGTTGGGAGAGGGATTTCAGCTTCCTCTGAAAGACAGGCCTTTGTGGGAAAGGGATAGATGTCTTTAAATCAGGACTCTTTTGCTGGGCACAGTGGCTCGTGCCTGTAAGCTTCAGCCTATGAAGTGGCTGGGGCTAGTAGGGATCGCGGTTCAAGTCCCACTGGGGCGACACAACAAGACCTAGTCCCAAAAAATAGCTGAGTGTGGTGGCGCATACCTGTAATCCCAGCTACCTGGGAAGCTGAGGCTGGGGATTGCTTGAGTCTGTGGTACCCCAGGCAACGTGAGCCTGCGGTTCCATGGGCAAATAGTGAACCTAGTCTCAAAAAAAAAAAAGAATTAGGACTTTTTTTTGAGACTAGGTCTCACTATTTTTGCTCGTGGTCTCCTGTTGCCCAGGGTACCACGGACTCAAGCAATCCCCAGCCTCAGCTTTCCAGGTAGCTGGGATTACAGGCGTGCGCCGCCACGCCAGCTATTTTTTGCGACTAGGTCTCGCTATGTTGTCCCTGGCGGGACTCAAACTGCGATCCCTAGCCCCAACTGCTTCATAGGCTGACGCTTACAGGCACGAGCCACCGTGCTAGGCTAAATCAGGAGTCTTAAGAAATAAAAAGGAGGAAAGCAGGGTTATATGCTAATTGTCAAGAAACTCAGCTGGAAATTCTCCAACTTTAATATGCATACAAGTCACATAAGGATATTAAAATGTGAATGAACTATGGTTCAGTAGATAGAGTAGAAGCAGAACTACATTTCTAGCCAGCCCAGTGGTGCTACTGATGCTTCTGATTTAAGAACCACAGTCTTGAGTATTGAGGTGCTTAGAAACTATTTGGTTCCAGTGATGTGATTACAGCATGTGTTAGGTGAGAGTTCAGATAGTGAAGGACACCTATATAGCTAACGGTTAGCAGTACTTCTTGTTTTAAAATGACTTTTTGACAAGTTTCTTAAATATAAATTCAAACTAAAAAATTCTAAACCTGTGAAACAGTTTAATAAAAGATAAAAGGTCACTTATCTTAATTATAGGTCATGGAGTAAAGACTTGTGAAGTAAGGTAAAAAAAATTCTGGAAATAGAATCAGTAAAATGTAAACTTCTGTGTGTTATCCAAATATCCATGGACAAGCAGTGACCAACCTGTGCCCTGGTTTCTTCATTTGTGGCAGTTGTTACAGGTGGCTAAGGTCTACCCTAAATTTAGGATTCTGAGGTTCTTTGAGAACTTCTTACATGTTACAGAACATGTTATAGAACATGTTACAGAGTTTCCGATTTTGCTTCGCTTAGTTAGGTGACTGATTCAGGGAGCTTCCTAACCTCATGCCTGACCTGCCTTTAGTTGGCTTGGAATTAGTCAGGTTGCCTTAACCTTAAGCTATGAATTGCTGAGCTGGGGGTGAGCTGGTAGTGGAAAATGGAATAGTGGAGCAAGTCAGACATTAGGTGATGTCTTCAGTCTGTTATACTTGGAGAGCACTGAAGAAATTGTGTATGATGAGACTTGAAGGTATAGTTCGTTCTTTATATAGGTACAGTTTAAGGCAGTGGAGGAAGATATTGAGAGGACAAACAGAAATTTTGTGTACCTCCTCAAATTTTATCAAATAGACTCTGAAATAATTAGATACATCATCAGGATGTTTCTGAGAAGAGATGCTAATATAAGAGGAGATGTTTCTGAGAAGAGATACTAATATAACAGGAGAAAAGGGGATTAAGGAAACAATGGTGAACAAAGAAATCGTTAAACATATTGCTAACTGATACCCACATGGGAGAATATGAAGCAGAGTCCCACTCCTTAAAGAGAGAGATGCCCTGAGAAGACTGGTTCGTAGCACAAGGCTGGCAGCCGGTTTTATCTATTTCCTGGCAGGCTCCGGCATGCAGGATTCAGATACTGAGCAGGAAATTTCAGAAATCCTCCAGAGTGCCAAGTTTTACCAAAGATTTGAGGTGAAGCTTAAATCAACAGAGGCCCTAGAGTCATAGATGATATGTGTAACACTTAAAACTGAGTTAAAGAGATAGCTTGGAGATTTTAGAGAGACTCTGCAAAGATAAAACTGTTGGCAAATAAAACCAAGATTAGCTTTTTATGCTTTGTCATGTGTGCCTAGAGACTTTTCCAGGGGCTGTATGCAAAATAGTAGAACAGCCAGTGAGTGCAGAAGTAGATGAGAATCCAGCTGTCTTCCTCCATTAAACCAGATATTAACGTTTGTAAAAATCTTGAACTGTGCCACTTTTTTTTGCTAATTATTTTTGTTTTTAATATAAATGTAAAACTAACATCACTAGTTTATTGTTTTGAGATTAATTACATTTTTCCACACTTCATTTGTGACATGGTATATAATTGATAAATTTAATTTATAGATATAATTCATAAACATTCTTTGGCAGTCTCAATAATTTTGAAACCAAAAGGCTTAAGATTTTTTTATTCTAGAAGAATGGAGTTAGACTATGTGATTCATTATCTATTAGAAGGAAAAAATTTAATGTAGTCAGTCTTCCAAATGGGGAAAAAAAGAACAACTATGTTTTTTAAAGGTGGTAGAAAAGAAATCAATGAAATTGAATTAAGTTATCAGAAGATAATATGAGAGAAAGTTAAATTTTAACTCAATCTAGAAAGGTATTTTAAACAGCACAGGAAGAATAAAAGTACTAGAAAAAGATATGCCTGGCAAGTAATAACAAGAAGAAGATAAAAATGTCAGTTCAATTATTATACAAAATGGATTACAAGATATAAAAATCACTAAAAAAAGACATTAATAAATTGTCCAAGTATACCCAAAAAAACACAGTACCCACTGTTTTGAAATGTATGATAAAAGCAAAATAGAACTATATATAGAAGGATTGATAGACTGATTAGACCAAAAAATAAAAGCATCAGTTACCCACTTGTGGGCTACACTTGATCCAAAGGTATTTTGTCTGTCACACAGTGCTTTTATCAATAACCAGTGCTACGTAGTTTACCGAGACATATTGGACGGAGAGCAGCAAAGGCAGGGTGACTTTGCATCTGGAGATCAGAATCATCTGATTGCTGGTGTACTCACCTGTGAAGAGCTGGACTTGGGGTGACTCTGAAGACCAGGCTGCTGACCAGAGGATCCACTGTTCCTCTTCATTGCTCGTGGCCCCAGGATAGTGGAATTTCTTACAGGGAGGCTCCAAGTTCAATGTTCCAAGAAACAAGACAGAACTCTCATCGCCTTTGTGACCTAGCCCCAGAAGACAAAGCATCGTTTCTTCATATCCTACAGGTTGAATAACTAGAAACCTCCCAGATTTAAGGAGGGGCATAGAACCTGCCTCTTACGGGAGGCGTATCACATAATTTATGGACATGTTTTAAAGCCTCTTCAGTCCAACTTCTGATCACACAATCTCTTCCAATCTGCAAGAATGCAGCGCCCCTTTCCGAAGATGCTCCAACTTGGGGATCCAGGGCCCAAAGAAGTGTGAGTGCAGCTGAGGTTCCCCGTGCATTGTTCCTCAGGTGAACTGCTCTGTGCTCCAAAATATTCTGCCAGCAGAGACTGGTGATGGTCAATTTTATTTTTTAATTCCATAAGTCCCGGTTTTCATGTTCTCTGAATTCTGCTTGAAAACCGACCCTAGTTCCCTTTTGTTTTGTTTGTTTGTTTGTTTGTTTGTTTTAAGTTCTCGCTAGCCTGTCTCATTCAGAATGAAGTAAACCATGAATAGAATCAGCATTCTAAGTGGAGATTTGCTTAGCCAGATCTGCTCGTGGCATAGGTCTTTTTTCTATTTCTCATCACCATAGCCAATGCTGTTTCTAAAATGATGCCATCTCTTCCTCGTCATCAAAGATCTCTAGCCCCTTCCAGCTCTACCTGCTGCCCTGTCTGAAAGTGAGGGCCATGTAGTTCAGGTTTTTGTTTAAGTAGTGCCCCCACTTCTGGCATCAAATTTTAGCTACTGTTACACTGGTAACAACTCACAAGACTTAGATTGTCAAGCAGCGACCACGAATGATGGGATGATGCAGAGACTGGGATCACAGTGCTTTCCTGAGGCTCCTCTGTGTGGTTTGCTTTTGTCACAGTCAAACAGCTTCAGTGTAGCAAGATACATGGGGTGGCCTGGGACCACACTCAGGTAGTCCAGCAAGCAGTGTGGGGGCATGGTGCTCTCTCTTTTAGTCTAACTTTGAAGGCCACCCTTTGGCCCTATCAAATTGGTCCAAGTTATCACAAACCGGCCCAGAATCAAAGGAAGAATGTCATGGAATTTCTCATCTCAGAGGCTGTTGGTAAAGAAGGCAAAGAGTAAATTAATCATTTAATTCATTATTAAATAATTATATTAAAAATTATTTCTCCTTGATTTGTTATCTCAGTGACAAGTATCAGATTTTTTATCCTTTTTTAAAAGAAATCACTTTTAAAAGCAAATACTATTTTTTAAAATAGGAGCCATGATTATGTCTACAGGGGAGATTGTTTTGAAATGATTACTATGAGTGAAGACTTAACATGGGTTGGGATAAAGTTTCTAGTGATAGTATTATACATAAATTTTAAAATATGATCAGTACCTCAGCTTACAGACAGCTACAGCTGATACTTCTAGTCTGTGGTGTTAGATGACCCAGGAAGTGGCTCTAATGATGAGGGATACTAATGCTAAAATGATGTAAAGGTTTTCAACAAAATTCTTTCATTAAGGAAAATTAGGGAAAAGCTATTGAAGTATATGAATTTAAGTAAATATATGTATGTATGTATACATATATTTGTATAAGTATGTTGTACCCCTGAAAATGTATTCAAGTTTATTCAATTAGACTTTCTCAATTGGAAAAACACTGGATTACATTTTTGAGATTGCCTCATACTAGCACAGAGTCCCAACTTGAGAAAAATGTAGCATAATACTTGGTATTGCCATAAAGCACCCCATCCTTTCCATCTGGGAGAGCTAGAGAGAGCTATTTTTATACCTTTTTAATTGAATTAGATGTAACCTTTTGTTTTTCTTTTTTATTTTGCCATATTCTTAAAAGTTCCTTCAAAAATTCCTTTTAATTTCCTTCAAATTCAAAATTTTATTTGAAAGCGTTCATAAATGGGTACATCATTCTAGAAACTTATTAAGTTCTATAAAATGGGTATTTCTTTAAATGCAAGAGAATTATACATAGCATATCTGTAGATTTAAACTTGTGTTCTCATTCAAATTTTGTTATAATTTGGTATGGTTTTTAGCAAATTACCAGCCATCAGTTTCCTCACTTTTTCCAATCAAGAAGACACTGTAAATGTTTTTTTAAGTTTCTGTAACCTTTGAATATCTTTGATTTTATAATACAGAGGTTAACTTCATGATTTATTTAACTTGTCTCTAACAAATGTTTACATTTTTAAATAGAACTTAAAAGTTCTCTTCCCCAACTGCTCCATACTTTTAACAGCATAAAATGTCATACAAGTAAAATAATTAGCACAGAGATGCTCAGAAACAATTAATAGTTAAAAAATACTGTGTAAAAGCAAATCATATGTGCTAGTTAATTTAATATATTCACTTATAGTATATGCTTAAAACGTTGAGTAGGCTTTAATATTTTTGGAGAGTCTAACAAATGTTAATTGTAACTTACTGAAAAATTTTATAATATGTAAATTCTTGTTTTCATTTTTTATATTAGGGAAATTTAAGAATGAAGCATGTTGTTAAAATTTTATGAGGTAACATACAACCTTTTTTTTTTGCTTAAAAAATAAAAGGTTAAAGCCAGGTGTGGTGGTGCATGCCTGTGATCCCAGCCTTGGGAGGCTGAGACTGGGAATCACTTGAGTCAGCGGGTTTGAGCCTACCCAGGGCAACATAGGGAGAAAAAAAAATTACATAATTGCTCATTTTGTTTTTGTTTTTTTCTAGCTAGGGATAAAATACTTGAGTTTTACAGCAGAGGAAATTGCTTAATGACATATTAAGACCATAAATTTTCCATAGTAAGATAATTTTCAGAGTAAGTTGAAAGTGTCAAGATATTCTGGATTTGTTTTTGCCATTTTATAGCATTTTTTTCATCAGTCATTGCTTGAGTTTTTAAAAGTATGTTCTCAAACTATCAATAACTGTCCCAATTAAGTATTGTTGGTTTGTTTTTTGTTTTATTGTTTTGTTTGTTTTTTGAGACTAGGTCTTGCTATTTTTGCCCATGGGACCTCAGGCTCACATTGCCCTTGGTACCATGGACTCAAACAATCCCCAGCCTCAGCTTCCCAGGTAGCTAGGATTACAGGCATCCACCACCACACCCAGCTATTTTTTGGGGGACGAGGTCTTGCTGTGTTGCCCCAGGCGGGACTCAAACTGTGATCCCCAGGCCCAGCTGCGACTTCATAAGCTGTCGCTTACAGGCATGCGCCACAGTGCCCAGCCCAATTAAGTATTGTACTGGTGCACTCAGAAGTTTCTAACCTCCCCAACTATTAAACTGCCATAGGGAAACATGAACTGGATATGACCAAGTCATTTTCATAAATGTTTTCCTGAGAACCACTACCATATACTTTTCTTTATTAAAATATTTTCATGATATATAATTTGCATTGTGTATAACTTTTATTTCTAAAGAACCCAGTAAATACAATGTTCTAAACTGCCTCTGAATTTTTTTTAGATGACTTTAGTATAGCTGTTATAAACTATTTCATATGTACTTTTTTATGAATTAATATAGTTTCTGTCTTTGAGTGTTAAAGTATGTGCCTGTTGAATTTGGTTAATCAGTTTTCTCCCCTCCTCCCCCCTTTTTTTTTTATTTCTATAGCTTTCCTGCAATTAGATAAAAAGGGACCACAAAGACCTCACTTCGAGCCACCTTCAGTTGCACCTAGGAGAAACTACTCTTTCACAAGAGAGGAGGTGAGACAGATAGATCGGGAAAATCAGAGGCTTTTGAAAGAGCTGTCAAGACAGGCTGATAAACCTGGGAGCAGGAGTACAATTCCTAGAAGATCTGTTGGTCCACCCCCCAAGTTGTATCATAGTGCTCTCAACAGACAAAGGGAACAGCAAAGGATTGAAAGAGAAAATTTGGTAAGTAACATATTTATTAGTTATCAAAGAAAATGCCTTTGCACTGATTTGTATGTTCAATTTAAGGGAACCCAGATGTAGCCAAACTTCTGAATATGTATAGCATGAAACACATCATGAGAAGTACAATATGTTTTTTTATCTGACATACTTTTTTATATACTTTTTTTTTTAGAACATTAGAAAAATACAGAAAACTTTTATTTTTTTAAAAGATCTGCTAAATCACTATAGTGGGATTCAAGAATCAGATTAATTTATTTTCTGGGAAGTAGTCAGACACTAAATTGGTGATCTAATTTGATGCTTCTGCTTGAATGCATAAAGATATTGATGCTTAAGTCATGTAATTAAATTTTGGTGTTCCAAGAAATATATGTGTGTGTGTGTTGTGTGTGTGTGTGTGTGTTTATACATATATATATATGGAGACTGTTAATACCTTCATATAAAATTACTATTTATAGCATGTCATTTTCTTCCTAAAATTCAGTTTATAATCATTGCTGACAGTTACTGAACACTAAATGCCAATGTTTTAAGTGTCTTCCAAATGTTAACTTACTGAATGCTGACTTTTTTTCAAGCAGGTACTAATTTTATCCACGTCTCACATATGAGACTAGAAGAATTAGATAATAAGCTCAAAGAACAAGCTATTAAGTGACTTAGCCAATATTTTAAACCCAGGCAGTTAATTTCTTTAGTTAAAATTAGACCCTTCATGAGCATATAAATTTAAAACTAAAATAACTTACAAGGCTTTTATTAAAATTATCTAGACAGTTTCCAGAATTCACCCTTCCCATGCTTCATCACTGGTGCAGTCCTGTTTATTTAATTAAGTGAATTTTACTACTGTTTTATTATTGTCACTAACAAACTCCAGAATTTGGGGAGGTGATATATTTACAAAAATAGTCAAGTCTGAAACCCTTCAGGCAGGTTACCTGCATGTGCTGAAGAGCAGAGGCCAGCAAAGCAAGTTGAAATGATGTTGGTGCATAGTGAACCGCACAGTAGCTTTCTGCATATCACTATTGCAGAATTCAAGATTCGTTCGTGACTTATGAAAATGTGAAATTATTGTATGTCATGAACATTGAGGTTTATTTTTTGTTTTCACTCTCCCACAGTTTTTACTGTCCCCCAAATCAGTTGTACTTTTTTATTAAACAATAAAATTACCACTCTTACTCTTTTTAATTTGTAAAATTATTTAGTAATTTGGATTAATGATTAATACTTTTATTGAATAGCAGTATCTTATTTGATATTCTTGAAAATAGCAGAGGCAAAATGTGAGTGTATTCTATAATTTAAAATTTTCTAGTAGTCATGTAAAAAGGTCAGCATGTTAAAAGGTGAAATGAGTAATAAAATTGTTTATTAAACTGAATATATAAAATTTCCTTTGCAGCTTTATTTCCTTCTCTTTATTGCACACTAATTGTAATCACGTTCCTTTTTTTTTTTGGAGACTAAGTCTCGCTATTTTTGCCCATGGAACCACAGGCTTACATTGCCTGGTGTACCACAGACTCAAGCAATCCCCAGCCTCAGCTTTCCAGGTAGCTGGGATTACAGGTGTGCGCCTGTAAACCGCAGGCTCACGTTGCCTGGTGTACCACAGACTCAAGCAATCCCCAGCCTCAGCTTCCCAGGTAGCTGGGATTACAGGTGTGCGCCACCACACCCAGCTATTTTTGGGGACTAGGTCTCGCGATGTGCTCCCGGCGGGATTCAAACCACGATGCCTGGCCCTGGCTGTAGCCTCCTAGCCTGCCGTTTACAGGCATGCACCACCATGCCCAGCCTGATTAGCAAACTTCCTAACAGCAAAAACCTTTCATTCCAAACTAAATTTTATGCAGTCTTCACCACACAAAACAGATAGTACAGAAAGCATAGTTTGGCTGGCAAAAATTAGGGGTGGCATATCTAGAACCCTGCCCACTTGGCATTCCTCTGTGGTCCTAGTAGCCCTCAAAGTGTTACTGGAAAATATACTAGCTGACACCACTGCTCTGTAATCATATAGACAGTCTTTGGTAACTTACATATATGTGTGGTCATTTCCAGACTTGAAAACTGGACTGTCAGAGTCATTACTCCCCATAAGTTGTTTCTGTGAAAAAATTGGTTTTTATGTCTTTCAACATATGTCTCCTTTCCTTTTTGTAGCCTGGCATAAAAGAGAGATGTTTATAATCTGATGTTAAGATCATAGTGGTTTTGGCTGGATTCAAGGTAGATGAAAACCCTGAGGTTTATCTTTAAAGTACACTATTTGAGATACTTTTCCATACAGTTTTTCAACAATGATTTGAAATTGTCTACTGTTTTCATGAACTTCAGGTTCTAGAAACTATTTTTAAAACTACTGTTATTTATCTAATATTGACTTTAAATCGATTTTCTTTAAATGAAGGCTTTATTGAAAAGACTTGAAGCTGTTAAACCAACAGTAGGAATGAAACGATCAGAACAACTAATGGACTATCATCGCAATATGGGTTATCTTAATTCATTGCCAACCTCCAGGCGTGTGAGATCAACTCTTGGCCAGTATAGCCCATTAAGTAAGCATATTCAAAATCATTTTGTACTTGTGTATACCTTTTAAAATACCTTTTATATAATTTACCTTTTTAAATACCTTTTACATAATTTACATACAAACTTCTGATAACATTTAAAACTTTAGGAATATCTTCTATTCATTTTCACCGACATGATTTGTTTTATATGTGTTCCCCGAATTTGAGGCTTCATACCACGTTATGGCAGCACAGTGAGAAAACCAGGAGATAGAACAATGAAAATATCATAGTTTCGTAGACATTGAAGGAGACACTTAATTTCATTGTTTCTAGAAGAAGAGATTAAAAATAGACTGAAAATGCTGAACATTCCTCATAGCCAGTTAAGAATTATTTGTGGTATTTTCCAGACCTTATTGTGCTTTGTCTTCTTCATAGGATAATTAAAACAAAAATTAGCAATCTGTAGGATTCTCATATGCATGCTTCTCAATCCTTGGTCTATGATCAATCACACATCTAGCTGGAAGGATAATCCTCCCAAAGAATGTTGGCATGAAGGGATACTTCTACAAGGGTGTGCAACATGTGCCTTTTCCTTTACATGAGTCTGTGCTACGTAAACAAATACTTCAGCATACTTCATGCATGTGTTCTAAACCAGACACAGTAGAAGCAACACTTGGGATGGTTACACTGCAGCTTCCCAGTCATGGGCAAGCTCATGTGAGTCTTAAACACTGGAATATTTCTAGAAATTCCATTCGTTCTCGAAGCACCACTTGTTACAGTGACCAAGGCCTTCTTGTAGCTCACACTTACTTAGTATTCTACCTTGAATGTGGGGAACTACTTCTTGAATAGAATATTGATAATTATACAAAGTCTTTTTTTCTTTTTTAATTTCCACCTCAAATCCCCTGAATTAATGATTTTCCACTAATGTAGAGTCTGGGTATTTCTCTTTGAAAGTTATATTGAACTGTTAAAAACACAACTTGCAACAGGGAAGAAAAATTTTGTTTGGACTTAAAATTAGGAATGGAAATTTATTGGATGACGTACTTGGCATAACTAAAATTTCATACTCTTTGTGTGTTTTCAGGAGGAGCCTCCAGGACGTCTAGTGCCACCAGCGGTCTCAGTTGTAAGAGTGAACGATTGACCTTTGAGACATCCAATGGCCTGTTGCTAAGACCTAAGCCCCCTAATGTCCGTACAGCGTGGTCATAAAGACTTTATACTTCAATGTTGTTTACCCAGTTCCTATTGAAGTACTCTTGTATTTTACTGTAATTCTCTGTGTAAACATCTGTGATTCTGTTTTAAGCAATTTAAAGTATGCCACAGTGAGTTTTAATTTATTGTAATTCAAAGCAAAACATTTTTAAAGCAACAATTGAATGGAAAATCAGTGTTTCCTGTGAGGGTGTATTTATTTGCAATGCTGATGTATTTAATTAGAGAACTGGTAGTATGCATGTTTATGTTCATGATGTGGAAATTATTCATTCAGCTGTCATGTTGACAAAGCAATATAACAGTGTCACTGTCCATTGGACCCAAGATGCTGACTTTGTGGTTCTCATTTTATATTTTCTTTTCACTTCTTGCATGCTTTACACCATGAGCTAGATGTGACTACTTTGTGTTCTGTTTGCTTCACAGCGTCACTGATGTGACTCATAGCTGGATGGTACAATAGTTACACTTTCTTATTTTGAATCAGAGCTTGAAATTCGGTTTTATTGGTGGAGCTGATTGAGATTTGATGAGCAGATTGGGAGAAGCTTGTCTTGGGACGATCTTTGTGATTCACCTGAGGCATCTACTCTTTGGAAATGCGCCTACTTAGAGCTTTAAATTTTTGTCAACCATTTCAAACTCTGAGTCTTAGGAAAGTTCCATGAGGAACTTCTGTGTTTCGATATATACGCATGTAAAGCCCTGCTACTGATCTTGAGAAACAAAGTGGACATTAGAGCTAGTATAGTCTACCACACTGTGAATAGTTTTTCCAAGGACAGATCATCGTAAGTAAAAACAAGTATTGACTGAATTGAAAAAATTGTACCATCAGTTGGAAGAACCAAGAAGGCAGATGCTGAGTTATGTTGAAACAAAAGTGATGCTGTTAGCAAGTTGTTTTACTGAGTATTGTATTAGGTGAGAGCTGCATTGTCTCATAACCTTTTTTTTTATTATTTTATTTTAGGGCTGAACATCTAAACTGTGAATGATAAAGGAAAGAAACCACACATTTGGTTCTGCTTTAACTGTCAGCTAATTGTCTTGTTTTATTTTGAACTTTTGGTTTAAATCCTAGAATTAGCTGTCATTCTGCCCATTCCAGTTTTTTAGGTCTAGTAACCTCAGTGAAATGAATAATGGCAAATAGGGTATAATATTATAGTTGACTTCTGAAAGTAGTGTATTTTTCTGTTAATCTGTAGCCCATCTCTTCTATATAACAAGGTTTATCTCAGTCGTGGTTGTTTCTGCTCTTTTTCATTATTGGTCTTTTCAGAATATCCTTAGAATGTGTTGGGACATTTCCATATCAAATGCCAAATATTTATTTTGTTTTTATGGGAATTTTTGATCGATGGCTCTAGTAAGGAGATTTGTTTTTCATTTTTCTGTATGATCTCAAGCTTTGGAGCATAAACGCTGTGCTGATTTGTCTCTGCACCTTTGGCAGTAAGCCAAGCGTCACTAAACACCAGTTCAGAATTTCTCAGTCTTAGTTTGTAGTGATGGATTTTGTGTAAGTTAGAATGTCAGGCATGGGAACAACAGTGTTAAAGGAATTCATATGCATACAACCTATGAGATTTTCTGCTCTTTGGGCTATAAAGTTCATTTGATATTATTTGATTCTCTCCTTGTGAACAAGTTTTACATCATTTAGTGTTCTGTTTTATGTATAAACTTCAATATACTAAATGCAGTTTTTGTGTTTGTATCACAACTTACCTTTAAGGAGCAATAATCCTGAACTTCAAAATTAACATTTGGATATGTGCCCAATACTGAGAGGGCCTGTTTTTTAAAATTGCTTTTGTTGGGGTTGGGGGGGAGGGCGGATTATGAAATCTTTTATGTTCACTATAGCATTAGTCTCTCTGAGTACATTTTAATATGGTCTCTGTTGCCACATGTCAGAATAAGGTACATACTTTTGTAGATGAAGCCACATCAGACACTAATTTAATGCCTTTAGTTTTTACTACTTTGAAAAGAGAACTTTAAGTATTACTGATAACAGGGATTGAACTTGAAGTAGAAGTTAGGAAGAGCAACACTTCATCTCTTCAGGCAAGGTTTACGATTCTGTTGTCATGGTTACTTATGTATGATAAATATAATTGGAACAGAGAGAGTTGAAAAGTGTGATACTTTCTGCAATTAGCAAGGTACTTTGAAGTTGTTACAGGTTAAGGATATTTTTATGCAGCAATCATAAGTTTGCTGTTTTCATTTGCAAGAACATAAAGTGAAGTATGGCCTAGCATTTTACATTTGATTCCTGTTTGTACTGAAAACATATACTTAGAAGATGTATATCCACAACTAGAAATTTTGTTAATCCAAAGTCTAGGGTAGCCAAGATTCTTTTTGAGTATTATTTTTCATCTTTTTCAAATGTTATTGTCTCATTTTAAGTGATTATCTGTGAAAGACTTTAGACTATTAAAGTTATTTTCTAAGGGATAGCTGTTGTCTCCTACTCTCCCTGCTTTTTCTAGTATCCACAAAAAACTTCTTAGTAACTTTGTCAAAGAGTTTTTCTGGTTTGCTTGTAAATACAGTGTAATGAGTTGTTCTCAACCCATTAACCCGTGTCCAAAATGGATATCTAGACTATTTTAAAAAGAGGTCATTGTGATGGATGATTGTGTGCTTCTCTTCACATTCAAATACTGCACACTATGAAAAGTATTGTTACCAAAGTAAAGTTGGAAACAAATTTATTTCTTTATTTTTCTAGTTAAATTCATAAAATGTTAAAATCTTAAATGCCAAAGCCTTAACCTGTAAATGTATACCATTCTAGAAAATGAATTTAATGCTAATGGCTACTTTATTTCTATGAATAAAGATTAGTAACAAACTTAAAAATCAACATTCATTTTAATATCCCAGTCCATTATAATATATTTTGGTATGAAAAATTAGGTTGGCATAATAAAGAAATAAAAGCATTGAAGATAACTGAATGGTGTTATGTCTTTCTCTCAAATGTTTTGTCTATTTACCATTGAAAAAATTGGGATAATAGCATATGTGCCTTATAAGAATGAAGAATGTAAGAATGAAGTTGGAAGAGAATGGTATTAGTTATGTATATCTTTGAAAATATGATATTTATATGGGAGTTTGCTTTGAAATGCACTCTCGATCATCATTTCTTTAAACCACATCTTCTCATTTATTGTATTAAGTTGTTATAACACTACCATGGACACGTTTTAACTTGAAAAGGTGTTTTGTTTTTTTTTAAAGTATCTCCCCAGGTTCGGGTGGGGTCTTAGCTCCACCCACCAGCTGGTGGTTGCATGGGGCAGCCATCTGCAAATTCGATGACTGAGGCAGAGTTTGGTCAAGTCCCCCATCCCAAGGGTGCTTGGAACTGAGCCTGCCTGGCCATCAGGGCCACCGCCATGCAGGGAAGTACCAGTGCAAGATCGGGATGGGGGTGGGGTAATGCCCCTTCCATTTCACCGTCACTCCAGCTAATCTAATCTTCTAGAGATGGGAGATCATAAATAATACAAACACTATCATAGAATGGGTGAGGGGCCAGGTAAAAAGCCAGCCCACACTGGAGAAACAACATGATGTCATGAATCCACACCTGCACACTCACTGGGTCTGGAAGAGCCAAAATCTCATTTCTGAGACACCATGTAGGAGTGCAAGGTGCCACCCCCACCCCCACCCCCCACCCCCCGACTCCATGGGAGAGGGTGGCCAGAGTCAGGGCACTGGCCTCACAGCAAAGCTTCAAACCGAGGGAGAGGAGATGATCTGCCATGACTATTCACAGACACTTGTACCCTGCGCCCTCAGACAAACTTCTTCACCTACAGTGGCTGGGGGTATGGGCCCCTAAACCAGACACCAGAGCTATAGGGTAAAGCAGCAAAACAACACAGAGAAGGAATTGGAGAAGACAGCCTGCAATGAGAAAACATGGACAGACCACAAATATAGACGCCCAATACAAGATTAACACTGAAAACCTATTAGCAAGATTCGCCTTGTCCCAAGAACACAGTCCCTCACCCACTGAAAGGACACTGCCACAGGAAAGAAAGAGACTAGAGGACTTAACAGAAATTAACAACAGAGAGAGGGATCTGTGTGAACCGAGGGGGCATCAGAGGGAGGAGGTATCCCAACAACCATTTACCTAGCTTGTGATCTAAAGAGTAAAAGTAAATTAAAATAATAAAGTATCTCCCCACATCACATGTAGTATGTATTAGGAGTGATACTCTTAAAAAACTGCTGTAACAGATTAGGAATTTTGATCAGGGGAGGGGTGCTTCTTGAGACAGTTTATTGAATGATTAAAATTCAAATAAATAATAACCAAAATTGTGGCAAAAAAGGTTAGAGCCAGTATCCAGGAGTGCTGCTTCCCAGTATCCCTGACAAAGTCCAACTCCATAAAAATAGGAAGCATTCAGTGAATTTGCATGTCAACCTTGAGCAGGGGTTATGCTAATCTTCTCGTTCATTCCAATTTTAGTATATGAACTGCTGACCAATTGAGTAATTTTTTTAGTGAGGATTTAATAACACCATTGCAATAAATCACTAACTCCTACAGTTATATATTTGAGTGTTCATTTATGAAGTTAAAGGATGTTTGGGACAAACAAAATTACATTATAGCAAAAAATTACACTCTTTAAATTCTGGTAACTCTGTTCATGTACTTAGAGATATTTTTGGAGTCACCATAATAGAATCTTGACGTTCTACACCTTGATTTCAAAATCTGCTTTTAAGTTCAAGTTGCATGTTCTAGATGACATTTTTAAGGTGTCAGTTGTTCATAAAGTAAAACTTGAAATAATGTCTTTTTTACCATTTGACAAGAGATTTCTTAAATGAACCTAATTTCTTCTCTGTTATTATAATAAAAATTTGAAATCACCACAAAAT
>PVHY01022813.1:0-21872 GCA_004024945.1 Uropsilus gracilis | reverse complement strand
CCGGCTGCTATCAGCCTATCAGCCTGTCAGGACGTGACGGCACAGCTGGACGGCAGGGAGCCAGGCCCCCTCATCCCCACGCAGGGAGCCCTGCACGCCGCTCCTTCCAGAAGGCCGTGCCCGCTTCTCGCAAGCCCAGCTGCCTTTCCTCCTCCCCACCTGTTCCCTCTCGGCCAAGCTCGGTGCAGCCGAGGGGCGTCTCATTCTCAGCAAACTCATTCCCTGTTGCCGCCTCCCGGACTCGCATCTCCTTTCTCCTTCTGCACCGTCTCCAAACAAGCACCAGGTCCCGGGCCCAGGCCCTCCCTCCACCACCGCGTGCGTGTCTTGGTGTCCAAGGCCAGGTTCCCCGCTGCACGTTCGCTGCCCTCGGCGCCCCCAGCCCTGGGCGAAGATGCTCGGACACACTGGAAATGGTGCAAATGGATGAACACAGCTGGAGTCCTGGCTCCGCAGCGGTTTGGGGCTACGTGACCTCCCGGCCTCGCTCCTTCCAGCGCCTCCTCCTTGCTGTCTTGGACAAGACGTCACCTCTTCCTGCCATTGTGCCCCCTTCCTAAGGCCTTCGCTTCCCTTTCCCTGACGGCTGACTTTGCACAGCTACGGACTCCAGGGCGAGCGGGGCCCTGACCCCCCCTCCCCTCCGCCCCCATGCAAGGCCACCCTGGCAACACTTCTGTCTCTGCCCCTCTTCCGTGTGACTGGGGAGCTCCGGGCAGGCTGGCTGGCACTGAGGGCCCGGGGGGTCCGAGCGAGCCCTGGCAGAGCTTCCAGCCCCTGCTTCTCACCCCCGTCCCATCCCTTCCCTATTTGCCACACAGACCCAGCACCCCGGGGTTCCTCCGGAGTAACCGGCCTCCGGAGGAGCGTGTCGCCTCGGCCCTTCCCGGAGCACATCTGACTCAGGCTGAAACGTCTCTGCCCGGCAGGAATCACTGTCAGCACTGATTATTCTTGCAGCATAAATTGATTTCTGCTCCGTGCACGGGGACCTAAGCTCCTGACTTGCAAGTGGTTGCAGCTGGTGATAGGTGTCCGGTGACCGTCGAGCTTAGGGGGCATTTCCTCCCCTGGAATCTCTGTGATCTCTCCTCGTTATTAGGCACCTGGGTGTGAGGGTGGCGCTCGAGCAATCGCAGTGGCGTGACTGGCTTCACTGAGTCGAGTTTTGCAGAGTGACCAGGAGAGACAGTCCCTCTAGATGCTTGGTTCCCTCTCCCTGCAGTGGACCCGGCTCCTTCCCCTGGAGATGTCACGCACCTGGGCTAGTCAGGGGTCAGCCTGCAGCTCAGAAGAGTGCCCGCAGTGCCCACACAGTCAGGGCACAAGATTGTGCTTGCAGAGAGTTTCCTGGGTGACACTGGCCACTGCGGCTCCTGGGACTGGGAAATCAGAAGCTTCTGGAAACTTCGCAGCAGCTTCGCGCTGGCACCTCCACATCCAGACTGCTACTGGCTTCAGGGAGATGGAGGAAGCATGTCTGCTCTTCTTCTATCCTCTGGGCGGGAAAGCAGGCAAGAGGGGAGGAACAGGGATGGGTCCCACCCCACTGTCAATCCTGCCACAGAGCCAGAGAGACCCCTGGGAGAAACTTCTGGAAAGGTCTCAGGCCATGAGCAATAACAGGCACTTGAATGAAGAGCACGAAACCCCGAATTCTAAAACCCAAAATTCTCTGAGTCAATTTAACTTGGACAACTTCCAGACAGTCTAGAATGACGTCCAGACGTTCCGTGGACCCCATCAAGCGTACAGCTATGCGCATCTTTCATCTTCACAGAGACCGTTGGTGTCTTAGATTCGGTGGATCAGAAAAAGAGTCGATTCTTAACGTCCCTTCTGAAAGTCAAAGCAGAAGAGACGTGGCAAGGGTGGGATGCTCACATCGGTGACGGATCTGTCCTCTCCTTGGCCCTTCTTGCAGACCTACAGGCCATCAAGGGGCCGAGGACACGGAAAGGGAGGTCAGGCAGTTGGAGAGAGATGTGCGTTCCACTACGTTCATGGCTCAGAATGACCCTTCTTCGCATAGGGACATGTGTACGTGCGCACGCTTGCACGATGGTTAAGCCTGAAAGATGGAAGTCCCCCCTTCCTCAGCTGAAAAGCCTGCATCTGCCCGTGCTTCCTTCACCCACCTGCTGCCCGTGGGCACCGCATTCCCCACCGCCTACGCTGGCCTATACCTCCCTGACAATTAGATGCATGTGTGTCAACGAGGGAAATCCACAATGAAGTTCCAGCACAAGCCCTGTGCATCTCCCCATAGGCGGCCGCCTGGCACCGCCACCCAGCGCCAGTCCTGGCACCGTGACCACTGCCTCCTCCTTCTCCTTGGAAATTGGGTGGGTGGCAAAGCTCTTCCCTGGTGGAAACAAAGCCTGATTGCCTTTGCAGCCTCTGGCACAGGCGGCGAGCAAATGGGAATAGAAATGGCGCGATGGGAGATGTCCCCTGTGGGTGACAGAGCTCTGCTTCCCACAGCTGCACCTTGCTGGGGAAATGGATGCTTGCTTTTCCAGCGTGATCAGCCCACCTGCAGCAGCTGGACTCAGCACACAGCTTTCATGCCACGGTTCATAATTGCCTATACTGTTGACGGAGTCAGAAAAATACTTAACTTCTTTCTTAAAAGCGTGCCTGTTTGCAAGTAGGATGGCATTTATTGACCACAGACAGAACCCCCCAGTTTGGATATTCTGTAATTTCCTTGTGCTGTTTTCTATCTGCTGCATGAAAATTTTACTTTCATGAACTTGGTTGCAAGCAACCCCAAACCCCTTTAAATGTAAAATACCATTTTAATGGAGTCGTAAAACTTGTAAACGCACACCCCTCTAGCTGTTTGTTCTTTGAAAGATCTGCTGAAACTCATGTTGAAACAGGTGTGTAACAGTAAGAGTAACTGTTCTGACCTTGAGTGCCTACTTATAAACCCCTTGGCAGTGATGAACATTTTGGAGAAATAGGTAAACTTCATTTTACCATGATACTTTATTTTGGTGTTGGTCTGGAGATTATATATATCTTGATATTAGGCTATATTGCTTGGGGTGTATAATCATATTGTTTTATTTTGTTCTATTCATTCCAATCTATTGCAAGTTGGAATGCTTTCTTCGTTTTTCTATTTCTGGAGTAATTTATATAAGCGTTATTTGCATTTTGAAAGTTCAAACTTTTCTATAAATTGTCTTTGGCTGAGTTTTTTTTTTTTTAAGGACAGATATTTGGTTAGAAATAAGTAAACTTTAGTACATTATTTCAATTGTTTTTCCTTTTATGTAGCTATGGTTATTGATTTTTTGCTCGAAGTAAAAAAAAATCTTCATGGGTAACCATATCCTGGAACTCAAGCAGGATCTAATTCAGCAGGAGGTTTATCATTTCCAACTTAGTGATTAAATTTTCTCTCAGTCTCATCATCTCCCTGACATCTGGTCCATAAACAAAGTAACCTAGAAGATATCTCATAATTTGTACCAAGAAAGTTAGAGGGGAACAGACAGATAAATAATACATGCATTTAAAAAAAAAAAAAAAAAACACAGTCTTTAAAAATATAGCTGTAGCTATAACAATACTTTTCAATACTCTTAGTCCCTAAACAAAACCTTTTCTCCCTGTTGAGCAAAAACTATGCTTGTGTTGTCAGTCACCTGTGACCTTTGTCGTTGCAAGCAGTAGAGAATGAAATTCTGAGTCCCGAGATTTATGTTCAGCTTTCACAATTGAAGAAGTATGAGACTATAACTAAGAGCAGGAACCTGTCTATCAAACTTCTATCGACACAGATTACCTTTCTAGTTGCTTTACATGTTCATTATTTTTCATTATTTAAGTAATCCACTTAGATAAGGACAAGTCTAGCAAATAACATGGACACAGTTGTAGATCATAAATAACTTCAAAAAGAAAGAACTCGGTTGTTCTAAGATCTCCTTTTTCCCCTCATTGCTTCTGAGATTAGCAACTTATTCCTCAGTGACTCCACAAAACATGCAAGTCCAGATTGCTCCTGGTGCAGGCATATTCCAGAGAAGCTCTTGGGATAATTTTACCACCACCATTTTCAAAGCTGATGATGCAGAGAAGTCTGTCACCTGGATGGTCGTATTCATTCCCATAATGCACTTCAGGAAGGCATCATCATCCTTGATGAATCACTTTTGACTTGGCACGTGTGGGAACCGCAGCTTGGGGATGGCAAGTGACAGCACCCACGTGGCCCAGAAGCAGCAAAGACACAGCGACCTGGTTCTCAGCACTGCCCCCCGCGCCACCCCACGACTCAGCCTGTGGGACTGTGTGGGACCTTGTGGGACCGTGTGGGACCGTGTCCTGGTCATTGGCATGCATGCTTCACCCACCGCGTGGGCAACCTCTCTAACTTCGCGGAATATTCTATGTTTTTGAAGAAACAGTGCAACATGCTGGAAAGAGCCTTGAGTCTGCAGTGGTAGGCAGTGCAGCCATTAACAAGTCTTTCAACCTGACTAGTCTGCCCATTGGAAAAGAGAAGTGGTTGGCTACCTGGCGCCCAAGGATCTCTGACTCATCAGCATGCTGGAATCCTCAGATATTCCTTTCCTCCACTCCACTATGCTATTTCTGACAGTGCTTACTACCATCTTGGCTACCCATCATCAGTGTGGGTCAGGGAAGAATTGAAGCCAGAGAGATAGCCGTCTGGTTTTGAAGGTCAAATCGGATTCTCCATGATGAGCAAGAGGTGGGTACGTAGTCCAGATGGCATGAACAGCTGGCTGCACAGATCTGCACAGCCTTCTGTTGCGCTGCCATGCAGTGTGTGAGGCTGGCACTCAGGGCTGAGGACGAAGACAGCAGAGGTAGATCCAACCCCACTCACCTCCGTGGCAGGTACTCCCCCCTTGCTCGACTTGAAATGGAGACTGACGTCTTCACTGTTCCCCGGGATGAGCACTTTGATGGCCCACTGAGATTGTTTTCCTGCCTGAAGTGATCAGAGTGTGTTTTTGTAAGTGTGCATGAGACCGAGCAAGTGTTTAACCGGCAGCAGAAGGAAACTAGCCCCCACTGAAACACTTTGAAGCCATACCTGGCGGGGGAGGGGGGGGGAGGGAGTGGGGAGGAGTTGCCTCATGACTACAACCATGAATCATTCCTGTTTAGTGTGAGTTTTATTTTGCTGGCCTCAAATAAAGGGACCATCAAGACGGGTTTGTTGGAAACAAAAGCAAATCTGAAAGTGGAAATTCAATTTTATGGTTGGGTCCCTTGAGCCAAAAGGACGCTTTCGACTAAAAGATGCAGAGAGCCTGTGTTGTGTCACCACAGGAGGATCCTCCCTGTCCCTTCCCTGGGGCAGGAAAGCAGCATCCTTGAGGCTGCAGTTTGCTAAGTATGCTCCTTGGGACTTCTCGCCTCCTAGTCTCAATCAATAGGGATCCATACACCCATTTTCACAATATCCACAGATACGAGCCAACCACCAGCAGTGTTTTCTTTCATTTGCGGGCAGTGGAATAGGAGTCACTCAGGTTACTGCTCTGTGGCATGATTTTTGTTGGTAACTTTGAGTGCAGGGGTTTGAAATGTCTGTAGACTTACTCAGATCCTGCTCAGACTCACAGTTTAAAACAGATGCATGCTGGGAACTTTTTGAGAGATTTTCCCTCTCTTTAAAAGAGAATTCAATTCTACAACACAACACAGCATCACTCCCCTTCCTCAGTGCTACTCAACTGCTAATCCTGATGAAGTGGGTTTTAGTCATTGAGGTTTGGCTAGATTCGTGGCTCTTCACTCAGGTGACATTAGAATCCCGGAAGCCAGACATCCATATTTTTTTAAAGCCCCAATGAGTAGCCAAACTTCAGAAGCAGAGCTGTTTGTTTTCAAACCAGACAAGCATTAGTGTATCAGGCTCGCCTATTAAGATAGTGAGCAACACTTCAAGATAAAACTTTAGAAACAAAAAATAAATAAATAAATAAATAAGACTTTAGAAACATGAAAACAATGAGATGAGTTTTGTAATCATCATAAAGAAGATAAAAATGGAAAATAATCCTAGTCTATAAAGTGTTTAAAATACCAACTGCCCAATAAACAGTAAAGGAAATTCCTAAATAGGCAAATTAATAACAGCTTAGTACTTATGATTATTAGGTCAATAAATAAAGTTGTATGACGTAAAGTAGCAATTATACTCCTGGTCAAGATGTTTTTTAACTGCATATTTAAGTGAATATAATAAAGGAAGTCAATCCATATGTGGAAATTTTATTCCACAGAGCGTATTTCCAAATGACAAACAAATAAATTTATTCAACATATTTCTAAGGTCAAGACCCATGGGAAATCATATAGAAATGCACATATTACACATTTGAAAGATCTTTTGATTCTACTCTTTAAATATTCAATTGTCTTGATAATTTCATGTCAATATGGAAAAAATATACTCAGTAGAAGAAACCTAGATAAAGGGACTTTTCTAGATCCCTATTAAAACCAATGAAACTTTCATCTATGCAAAGGTACAAACTTGCAAACCTCTAAATTAGAGAGTGATCAGTCTTATTACAGAGATGACTTTCTGCTTTACAAAAGAATTCAGGTCAGCATTTCTTTTTTTTTTTTTCTTCTTTTTTTTTTTTTTAGTTCTTTAGGTCACAACCTCTGTGTTTGTGTGTGTGTGTGTGTGTGTTTTGAGGGGGGAATACCTCCCCTTCGCCCCCTCCCTCCTCCCTCTGGTGCCCCTTCCATTCTCTCAAACCCCACTCTTTGTTGTTTACTAGTTGTGCTAAGTCCATTGCTCTCTTTCCTATGTCAGTGTCCTTTCACTGGGTGAGGGACTGTGTTGTTGGAACCAAGGGAGCCTTGATGTTAGGTTTTCAGGCTTAAGTTTGCGTTGGGTGGCCAGTCTCTATTCATTTGTGATCTCTCCATGTTTTCTTGCTGCAGGCCATCTTCTCCAATCCCATCTCCATTGCTTTGCTGCTTTTCCTTATGGCTCTTGTTGTGAGATTTAGGGGGTCTCGCCCCCAGCCAGTGTTGGTCAAGAAGTTTCTCTGTGACCCACCTCTCTTTAACTACAGACCAGATCTTGCCTCATGCAGTCTCCTGGAGCCTCCCCATATACTCAGAGATCCTTGCTATTTTTAAGTAGCCCTCTGGTGAATTCTTTTGTTATGCAAATGCATCCATCTAATGGCTCTGTTTTCTAGGTTTGTGCATGTTTTGCCTGCAAATCTGAATTTGCTTCAAGATTCCTTTACTTGTGGAAAAGCTCTTCCACATTTAAGTTCTTGGTTGCAAAAATAATGGGCTTCCTGTTCATGCCACAGAATGGATAGCCTGACAACAACCACCTAATTCATTGTTCCCACTCAAATTATAGTCTGTTATTGGCATGCTTATTTGGACAACTTTTCACATGATTATTCAGGAAAGTGGGCTTCCACTATGTCTGAATTCTCCTTTTGGGTTCCTCCAATCAGGGGGTTAATGCTCAAAGAACTTGGAGAAAATGCTAAATAAAAAATTAATACATGAATGAATAAATTAAAAGGAACATGGAGATGCCTATGTGAGAAGCTTTATGTACAGGCACCATTTTGTGTTCACATTTTCTAGAATGTTACACTTTCTAGAAACATTCTAGAACATTCTAGAATGTGCAACACCACTGCAAAAGGAAGTGGGGAAATGGTGTAGCTGTGTGCCTGGGAAGGAAAGAAAATGATGCTTTTGCGAACATCTCTGTCTCTGCCATGTTTTCTGAGTAGAAAGTTCAAGAGAATCTACATGTGAATTTTTACAACCCTCAGAAGAATTCAGAAGGATTGATTGTATATTGTAGATTTGCATAATATATGAACTGTGAATTCATAGATGAGAAACCCAAATGACAGATAAACATATGAAAAGGTGCTCAGCATGCAGGGTCATTAGAACGCTATAAATTAAAGCAACAGTCTGATTTCATGCTCTTCAGGTGATGAAAAGTTGTAAAGGTTGATCATGCCAGAGAATGTGCCCAAATAGGAGTGATTGTGTCAGTTTTGATTGACATATTAGTTGTTTTTTAAATATTCATACGAGCAATCAGGCTTGACCTATTGTGTCTCTTCAAAGAAAACTTTGATACTTACTGGATTCTATTTTATAAAACCACCCTTTGGGGACAGTTTCATTCACCTTATTTTAAGGTTCTTTTGAGAAGTGAGAACTTTATGGTGGCTCCTTTATTCTGCTAAACCTCTCCAGAATCTTCAATCTGTCTTTCTTGGGCAGGAGACCTTTGCTTTATCAGAAATCCTCTGTTTCTAAGGAATCTCTAAATGAGAAACAATCCTTAGGTGTTTGTGATCATCACCAAAAAACCATCCTGCAGATGTGAACATTCCCCACCAGATTCCTCTTCTTCTGAAACTTAATTCTCTCATTTTTTATGAAGATTTTGAAACCTAATCTCAAGACAAACGCTTTCTCAACTCACAGAAGCAAGACCTACATGATTCTATTCTATTTCTTTTTTGGTAACATGTATAGGTCTTACAGGCTCACGACATGACTTGACATACATGTCGGAGTGAAACGACGACTGCAGCTTACGTATACCCATGTTCTCTTCTCAGGTAGCAAAGCAGGAAATGGTGCAGGACCACACAAGGTTCCCTGCAATTTTCTTTACCAGGTTCTTGTCATTTGAAGATGCAAAAAGTGCTCCAAGACACACGTGCACAGCTGGGCGAGGGGGTGCGAGAGGCCAGTTTATTTTAGAAAAGGAAAACGAAAGATCAGAAATAAAGGAGGGAAAAATAGAGAAGAGAGAGAAAAGTGGGGCGCCTTGGGGGTGGTCAGGCCCACAAAGATGGGGCAAATAAAGCATCAGCAACTTGGTCGCATAGGCTGTGTGTTTCTAAAACATCTCTATGATCATGGATGAGCTCTCCAGCCCCTAATTATGACTGGGCAGAGTCGTGGGGCGCGAGGTTCCTTTGGGTGACTTTACCCAGGAACTAGAGACCATGTGCTGGGGCCATGTGGAGTTTTGGGTGAAAATTCCTTGTGTTTGGGGTGAAAACCCTTCACCTTTTCAGAGTTTGAGTGGGGGGATTCCTGGTGCCTTTTAGTCAGGGGGGGCAGAGAGTGACTTTCGGAGCTTTCATGCTGTGCTGGATCCTCCATCAGTGTTCAGAGTCTTCTTGAAGGTTCTGGTCTTGCTGGCCACATCTCCCCAGGGAGCCTGGTCTCAGTACTGACCATATGTGTGTCATGAGAACATCTGACATCTACTCTCTTAGCCAGTTTCCAGTATGCAACAGTGTTAGCTGCAGCCATCACGCTGCCCATAACACAGACATCTAGACATCCTCCTCCATAGCTGCAAGTTGTCCGACCTCTCCCCACTTGCCCCGGCGCTGTCTTATATTATTATCATATTATTTCTTTTATTGTACATTTTTATCTACCCCCCCATGGTTCTCCCACCACCTGAGTGTTTTGTGCCCCTCCCACCTCTGATTCCCCCCGCCCCTCTCATGTTCTATGCTTCAATTTTGCTAAAAATGAGTTTTGCATTTTTCTTGTCTGTTTTCCCTTTGTCCCTCGTATAAGTGAGACCATCCTGTATTTCTCTTTTCCTTTCTGATGCTGTCTTTTAAAACTAAAAGTACACTCCACAACCAGCAAGTAAGGTACGTGTTATCATTTGAGAGATGGGAAAAGCTATGGGCCTTAGGCGTGGATGGGCATATGCTGGCCTTCTCTGACAGTGGTTTTCCTGCACACACTCTTGATACTTCCATTTTGATGTTCCTGAGATCCAAACACTTCAGTCAGCTGAGGTTCAAACGCAGCAGACGTGGTGTGTCTGGCATCGCAGGTAGAGGACTGCCTCGTCATCTACGTTAGCTTGCATTTCTTGCCTGTTGTCTCTGAGTTTGCCACTGTCTTTGTGGGCTGTGGCACCCTTTTTTGGCTCAACTCTTCAGCCTAGCTGGTCATCTGTTTTGTCTTCCACTTCCGTGCCTTCTTTAGTTTTGCCCTCTGTTTCTCCCCTCTCCAAAATGCAGACAAAACCATATTCTAATAAACCCACTGATTCACCCCACAAGGCTTTCTACATCATATGCTTTTATTATCATTCTTTCTTTCTTTTAGCAAGTCAACTCCAATATATAAATTTTCATTCCTATACCAACCAGTAATAATGAACAACTAATTCTGCCCAAGATGGGAAAACAATAAATGGCCTAGAAGTCTTTTAAAATCATTAATGTTTTAGTCATTGAGTACTAGGAAAAAATGATAAAAAAATTAAGATTGAGATAATAGTTGTATCAGACTTTTAGTGTTAAATAGATCTCGTATTTTAGTAAAGCACATATATTCGAGCAGTAATTTATCAATGACAATATTAATTCGATTAGCAAAAATTTCTCTCTGATTTCTGACTAGGTAAAATTAATAAGACATAAAAAAGACCTTTGTAAAAATGGTAAAGAAATAAGGCAGTCACAAAAGGACATATCCTGTTTGATTCTCCTTTCATAAAGTAGTCAAATTTGTGGAGATAGAAAGTAGAATGGTGGTCCAAAGGAGCTAAGGGAAGAGGAAGAAGGGAGCTGACATTCCATTGATACTGAGCTTCAACTGAGGAAGCTGTAAAACCTTAGCGCTGGGTGAGCTCATGGTTGCTTAGCAACGTGAATGCACTGAGTGCCACAGCCCTGCCTTTCTACAAGTGGTGAAAATGGGAAACTTCATGGTTTTTCAGTTTAGTTTTTTTTTTCCCACGATGATGGAGAAATGCCCAAAGAGGAAATACAGTCTTTTAAACCTCGACAAATATCAGGCATGTTCGATTACATCCTCAGCAAATTATTTTTAACTGGGTAACTCTCTCTATCTGCTTTTCACCACTCATCGTAATAAATCTTACTTTGAAAATTTTGGATTCTGCAAGTTTTATTTTAAGATCTTCTAAAGTTTTACTCTTTAGAGTGATTTTAGGTGAAGTCTTTCAATTTTTTCTGAGGTCTCAAGATATTTATAAAAATTGGTTTTTTGCAAGAAAAGTAGGCATGCACATAAAGTTCAGACATATAAAGTCTTAGAAAAAAAGTTCCATTTTTCAATTTGAGAAAATAGTCTCTACTTTGAAAATAAGAAGTTTAGCTTTAAGTATCTTGATGGTGTAGCCAGTTTTCAAGTCTATTACTTCTGCATGTCATTTTATTTTTATTATAGTTAAGTGTAGAAATATGTCCGTTTAAAGCTTCCACTTTATTATCTAGTTCACATGTGCAGTTCCTCAAAACGTTTGCTTTGATCATTTGAATAGCACTGGATTTTTTCAAATACTGAATTTAGTCACTTGGTCACCAAATATCACCACCCATGAATGCCTTGTAATCTCTATCCCCAGGGTTATACAGTTTTAACTGAATTATTTGAAGTTATCTATGCATCAAAATGTATCAGATGCATTAAAATCAGAGGCATTCCTAATTTTAAATATGCTACATGAACTGTGACTATAACTTACACCTATTTTAAAGATGCTGAGATCTTAGAGAAAGCTCTGTTGAACAGACTTCACAATAATCCAAAAGTACAAGTGATTGCAAGTGGTTTGAAAACAGCACTTGTAACCAAAGAGAAAAAATAACAACCATAAAAGCATAGTTGACAGATGACACATAATGTTTGCTTCTATATGATTATACTTAGGTACACTTTGTCAACACTTTCTCAGCAACACAGCGCCATATAACCGAAATGAGAAGATACTCTCAGATCAATATCAGGAATTGTGTTTCAAGAGACTAAGCGACAGAGAATCTATATTGAGTTGTTTCCATATGATTCATCACCAAAGACCTACTCACCACAAAGACAGTTCGTAGAGCATTCTCCTACACCCTGTGCAGACCAAAGATGCCTGAGCTCTAATATGATTTCGGTGCAAAACACTTGACAAAACTTGGGTCTACTGAGGAAATCAGTGACAAATATTATGTCATGTTCTTCTCCTGGCCAGACCATATTTGATTATCTTCATCATAGTGAAAAAGAGAAATTGGTGAGCATGTTCCCATAACTTTTTGTCCCATCATTTTCAGTGTCCAAACAGTTTTGAGCTAGTGCCCACACCTTCTGACTGAAAGCAAACTCCACAGGAATATATGGTTTCCTAGCATGAAGTTGGCATTGCTCCTTTGGTGATCAGGATAAAAAAAATAGGGGAAGTATCTGCAATCTATCAAGTGTTTAGGGTCAGTCCCCAGTGAGGGGAGGAGATGTTTTGATGTTTATTATGTTCTCTGAAGCATTACTATAAGCCAGTGATGAAACCAGATAATCATACTTCATCCCATTTTCATCTTTTCCCAGAATTGAGATACAAAGTGCTCAAATGAAGAGGTTTCAAGCATAGTTTTGGGTTATATATTCTCTTTCGGCAAATCTAAGTAGACCTTACCCTAAGGTCTGCCAGCTGTGATTAGCCAAGTTTGCCTTAAAAGCTTATCATTTCCCATGGGAAGGAAAAGTCACAGCAGCGATGTTATGTGGAAAATTTTCTCAACTCTTCATGAAAATGCTCCATGAGAGAACATGTCCTTTCTGACAGAAAGGACTGTCCTTTCCGAAAGTGAAGTTTTATTTTTAACTGCAGTCATCTTGCAGGATGACATAAAAGTGTCAGATGTTCATCATTAAAAATCAGTATTCAGATCACCACGATACATCCAGATCTATCTTTCATGACAATTGGCCTCTTTTATCTGGTTTACCCACCTTCTTCCCACTCCCTTCTGGTAGTCACGGACACAATAAAATGAAGGAAGTATTCAGATAAGCAAGTCCAATACCATAAGACCTACAAATCTAGACCTGTTTTTTTAAGGCTTGCTATCTCCCCCTAATATTTGGCATAGATCTACGGACTTGGAAAATGCTTACTAAATGTGTGATTAAGAGATTAATCAATTTAGAAATTATTTTTTGGATCTGCTCAGAATTGGGGAAGTAAAATTTTATTTTTCAGATCCTTGGTGGAATGCTGTGGGGAGCCAGTCTCAGTGACCGCATCACTGTTACAGTTGGGTTAGGGTTACTCTTACTTCACTTACAATAAGTCCTATGATGGTTACTTTGGCTGTTGAAACGGAACATCTCCTCTCGCCTTGCCTGAGTCTGTGCTTCTCAGCTTGTTTGCCAATACTTTCATTCCACAGAGATTTGAAAATCACATCTAACCTGCTTTGAGTTCATCCAAAGAAAATTGTTCCTGAGAATTTGCTAAGTTAAACCAGGTGCCAGGGCTGGGGAAAGACATAAACAGCCTTCTGTCCCATAGACAAAATCTCCTCTTCCCCCGATGATTCCGAGTTTTGACATTCTTAAGTGAATTCTTAAGCCGAGTCTGTACAAGAGGTGTCTTCCAGGGATTATCTTTTGATTTCCTAAGTGATGAAGACCAATGTCTAACTAATACCAGCATGAACAATGGGTCAAAAATTAGCCAAACTGTAAGAAAATACAATCAAATTAGCATTGGAAGAATTTGTGTAAAAGCTTCTTTTTTAGTGAGGTGGCCTTGGCTTATATAGATGACTTCGAGTTGTAGGCTATAGATGACTTCGAGTTGTAGACTCCCACCCTCAGGTATATGTTTGCATCACGGTGATAAGATGGGAAATAATGAATAAACATCACAAATCTCTTGAAATACACACATTTATTTACATTTTCACAAATGAAAAATAGAATCGCAGCTTTCAGAGGGACTCTCCACCCTGGGAAGAGTATTTTCTAGATCAAGATATTTCTAAGAGAAAAAGGAAAAAGGTCTAATTGAAAATATAAAGCTTTAGAATTAGGGTAATAAAATGATGGCGTCGTGCAAATTTCAGATGCACCAGCAGGGACACTCCTGAAGAACTGGAGGGAAAAGACACTATTTACCAGCTAGGTCTAAAGCTCACTTCCCTCACCGTGAGTTCCTCCCTATTTCTTTTATTTGTATGTGTGTATACACACACACACACACACACACATCATTGTCTCCTCTGAGCTTCTCCCACCTTGTCACCTGTGAAGATGACCCTTAAGAGATCATCTTAATCTCTTGTGCCCATTTCTCCCTCAATTTTATACCCCCCCTTACACCCCCTTTCAGTTCTGTTGACAGCTTTTAATTTTTCTTGTCCGTTTGTTTGTTTTCCCTCTGTCCCTCATGTAAGTGAGACCATCCATATTTCTCTTTTTCTTTCTGACTTATTTCTCCTAATATGATTCCCTCTAGCTCCATCCATGTTGCTGCAAATGACTGAAGTTCGTCTTTTTTGATTAATGAATAATATTTCATGTGTACATATTTCACAACTTTCTGGCCCATTCATCTGTTTTGAGGCATTTGTTTTGTTTTCATACTCTGGCTATTGTCAATAGTGCTGCAATAAACATCTGAGTACAGGTGTCCTTTGAATGAGAATTTTTGTATCCTTTGGGTAAATTCCCAGAAGAGGGATTGCTGGATTGAATGGTAGTTCCATCTTCAGTAGCTTGAGGGTCCTCCACAGTGCTTTCCATAGTGGCTGGACCAGTTTGCTTTTCCACCAGCAGTGTAAAAGTGCTCCTTTCTCACTACATCCTCACCGGCATTTGTTGTTGCCCATTTTTTGCCCTTCATGCAAATGGCAAGGGTCTGATAACAAATATCCATAAAGAACTCACACAACTTAACAAAAAACAAAAAGCCCAGTCAAAAAACAGGTGATGAGCTAAAAAGACACTTCACAAAAGAAGAAATAGAAATGGCCAATAGGCATATGAAAAAACACTCAACATGACTAGTAATCAGGGAAATGCAAATCAAAACCACACCAGTAAGAATGGCCTCCCTATTTCTGCTGTTACTGTAGGATCCGAATGTAGCCAGACCTGCTCTCACACGGGTTTCAAAGATACAAGTTTTTCCAAAATGCTTACTGTATTATGAGGGGACGTAGATTCTGTTGTTCAATCCATAATCTTAGCACTCCTTCAACTAGCAAGTGTTTGAGACTTTAAAATAGCCATAAGATTATTTCAGCCACACTTGATTTTCCATGTGAACACATGCACATATTTATGCTCTAACTTTGCAATTAATTTTTAATACATTGAGCTTATAAAATTATTATTTAGTAGCCCAGAATCTGGTTTCGTAATGGCTTCGTTTTTTATTGCTGTGTCACAAACTACAAATTAGCTGGTCAAAACAATGTCTGTCTGTCGGTCTGTTTCCACTGCCTGTCCAGGTGTGGACTCTCTGGCCGCCTTGCCAGAACCTCCCTGGGCGCAGCTGAGATCTCATGTGGGCTCGGTGTCCTTCTCCAACTTCCAGTGGCTGTTGGCAGAATTCAGATCCTGATGGTTGCAACACTGAACTCAGCCACTAGAGCCTGTCTCTCCAGGTCATTCACAGCACACGTTTGTTCTTTCTTAGAGGCCAACGGAGTAATTTCTGAGATACCTCGCTTCCTTTAAATGTTTCACTGATTGGCCACGCCCACCTCCCCTTTAATAAACTCCAATCAGCAGTCTAAGAACATTGATGACACCCGTCAAGTCTCTTCCCCACCTTCATGTCACTTAAGCCTGGCTGGAGATGCCCTACCTTTCCAACATCCTCCCCACTCTCCAAGGGAGTCAGTGGCCTGCATGTGCTGGGAGCAGGAATCCTCGGGGTATGCTTAGAATTCTCCCCATCACAGGAAGTAAACTATCCAGGATCTTGTTCTCCAAGTTTTTGCTTAGTCATTCTGACTCCCTGTCCTCGAGCCAAACACAAGAGATAATGCCTGAGGTCAAGAAAGTGAAGGCTTCTTGGTTTTTGGTTTTTGTTTTTGCAGAAAATCAGTAAGTTGAGTTAGGCCTGGCATCCTCAAGAAACGTCTCACTTTTCTAAGCAAGAAGCTCAGGCTCCTAGCAGAGTGCAGGTGGGGAAAGGCGAGTTTCCTGGGGTTCTGAAATTGGGTCAAAAATGGGCAGAAGCCACTAACCAACAAGCCACAGGTCCACATCACCCGCGCAAGGCAGTTACCAGACAACAGCTGTTCAACAACAGGGTTTGCTAACAAAGGAAATTAACCAGGAAAAACGAAAAGTTTCCAATTGCCACAAGTGGCCACAATCTGACCCCAGTCACTATTTTTAGTCCCAGAAGTCCCAAAGACACATGTCCAAGATGGCGCCCTTTGCCCCTCCAAAACTGAGGCAGGCACCCTGCAAAGTCCAGTCTTTCTCTGGCATCTTTGCTTCTCCAGTGTTCTAAGCTGCTCCGCTTCTCCAAGGCTCTTCAAACTTCTTCCACAATGGCTGAAGCACAAATCAGCTTTCCACTTCCCTGGCCATCTCCAGGTACGAGCTCACTATGCCACCTTGCTGCGGTGCCACACTCTCCACACCGGCCACTCTCCGCTGGTCACCATGGCTCCTCGCCACCTCAAGCTCACTCTTCAGGGGGCTTCCCCTGGCAGGCCATGTGGGCCTATTCTTTCAGTCTGCCATTCTCCTTTTCTCTCCTTTCCTTGCTCCTTCCTTTTATCTCCACCCTCTCTTTCTGCTTCCCATTTTCTCTCATGGTTCTCAGATCCCTCCCACCAGGGCATTCTGGTGCCTATTCAATTTCATCTGTGTCACTGCATTGTGAGTGCACAACCCTGTATCAGTTCCCCATGACTTGGTAGCTCCTGTGGTCAAGACAAGAGGGTGACCATTGCCCTCAGTGCCATTGGAAGATAGGCCAAAGTCGCCCTGGTTGAATGATGGTTCAACAGAGACATGTCAAAAGGAGTAAGGTTGGAGCTGGGAGGTAGATTGGAACTTGGTTCAGGGAGTTCATAGGTTAGTACCTGGAGAAACATGACTGCACCTTCCAACCATATTCAGCCGTGGCCAGCTCACCGATGGTTCTGTGCCTTCGATCCTTGTTAGCATCCCTGGGGCTAAAAGCACAGGGAGGAAACACACCCATCCATCCTCCCAAACTGTGGCTCCAGGAGAAGTTTAAACAAGAAAGATCCCTGACAAGGACTTAAGGAAGTCTAAAGAGCTGCCTGTGGGTTTCAGTTACGTGAGCATCTCTTGCTGATGCTATAACTGCTGTGACAACTTAATGTTGTCATCTGTCTTTACTGGGGATGTATATTTCCGTTCCCAAAATTAAATGCCAACGCAGCATCTCTGCTGAAGATGTTCTTTGATACCATGCATGGATTCTTGTTCATAGTTCCGATTCATTCACTCATCATTCCGACTTCCTGGTTAAGGTAACAACACCTTAAACCCCTGGTTGGTTTCAAAAACCCTATCTCTTTGAAGCATTCACTTTCCTTATGAATGAAGCCTGTTTGCTGTAGAAGGTAGTTGAGTAAGGCAGGCTCGCTGATTGGCCACGCATTGATTTCCTTTAATTAAGGAAGTGTTGCCTCCTTGTTGATACCCAGCCTGAAGATGCAACTGCAAGTCCACACCTGTCTTCCTCACTGTGGTTTACATTTTATCTTCACACTTGCATGACAGATCTGATTACCTTCTTCCCTTTATAGGTGCCTCATTTAGTGGCCAATTAACAGATGCATCCTTCTCAGCTGACAGTACTACCTGCAGAGATGCGCTTTCCATGGGGTGGAGGTAGAGGTGATCTTTGAGTGAGGAAGATGAGGGCTGTGTAGTCACCTTATAACTAGGGTAAATATTTAACGGCAGAGTTAATTTTATCTGCTATCCCATTTGTGTGCATGTTTGTTTCCAAGACAGCGATGTAAGTAATGCAAGGTGAGTTCCTGGCCATGATTTTATTATTTTTCAGCTGTATGACCGCGGGCCAGGTTACCCTCATGGAGGCTCAACTCTCCATCCTGCAAAGCCGAGGTGCTGAAGATGGTCTGACTCATGTGTGGAATATAGATTTCTAGACGCCCAAAACCAACAGTAGCTCCTTGATGCTGGAGAAAGTATGAGGGACACCAGAAGGAAAGAAGGGGGGTGCAGGCATCCTATTTACTAGTGAGAAAGGTGTCAGAAGCCCCTCAGACATCAATGGATGAGGTGTGTCCTCTCCCAATTACCTAGTTTTGGAAACGAATGCCAAAGCAATTAAACTGCATTATAAAAAACAAACTAAGGGTAACAGCCTATCCCTTTTACAGGCAGGTGAACCTTACACAAGGTGTTTCATTTACATTATCTATTCAGCATATCAGATATTCAATGTACCATGGTCCTGCTTGTTCCTGAGGGGTGCCTAGGGGAAGACTTGCCTTTTTAAATCCCTCTGTGATATTGAAAACATACTAACAACCGCAAATGTTCACTCCAAGCCTTGTACTCATCTAAATCATCTCGAAGTGTTAATTCACTTACTTCTTACAACCTGGCGATGCAGGAACCAGTAATACCCTTGGTGATAGATGGAGAAACTGAGGCACAGAGAAGTTAGGCTGTTTGATCAAGGTTTCCAAGGTGGAAATGGACCAGAACCACGTCCAGAACTTCAACAGCCAAGCGGTCCAATCTTTGTCCCTTCCATGCACTGGGCCCCCTGCTTCCCCTCTCCCTCGCCTCCAGAACCATCTTTCTCAACCCCCATGAGTTTGACTCTGATTGAAATGTTGCATTCCGATTACCCTGGAGGCCGCAGATCATCAGGATTCTGGCCGGGCACGATGGCACATGCCTGTAGGTGGCAGCCTAGGAAGCCACGGCCGGGGCCAGGAATCGCAGTTCGAGTCCTGCTGAGGGCACGAAGTGAGACCTAGTGGTCTCACAAAACAGCTGGGCGTGGTAGTACACACCTGTAATCCCGGCTACCTGGGAAGCTGAGGCTGGGGATTGCTTGAGTCTATGGTACCCTGGGTAACGGGAGCCTACAGTCTCACAGGCAAAAATCGCAAGACCCAGAAAAATGATCTCATCTTCCCAGAGTCGGGGTGCTGGTCAGCTAATGGCAGAATAACCCGAGGGAGGCAAGTTCGGCCGGAGGTTCTCCAGCCCCCTTCAATTCTCTTCAGGATTTCAAGCTCTGCCTCAACTTCCTAAGAGCCAGGCCACCCTCCCCATCGAGTGATAGATAGACTCCTGCAGGAACAGGGGCCACGGGACGGTCCCCTAAGCCCTGGCCATGGCATACTGCGTGGGAGTCACTCACACTGGCTGCAAATCCAGCTCCCTCCTCGGACAGGTCCGGTGGGTAAGGAGCAGTCGCAGACGGAGGCGAATCTGGCAGGGACTGGATTCCAGAAGGAAGTTTGGGGAACACAGAACCAAGAGCTCAGAATCCGCTCCCCGTGCTAAGGATGCGCTCTTCGTGTCCCGTGTTCAGTCTCATCTCTGTCTCTTCATCCTGACAGAGTCCAGCACGTGCACTAGAGGCTTCTGGGATGCAGAACTTCTAGGGCCAAGTAAAAGAAGGACAATCCAGTTGACTTCTGGCTTTCGGGTCAGAGGATCCAGGTGCAGATACCGAGGAAGGCGGTAGCCTCGGCTCCTGGGCGGCTGCACACGTTGTAGCAGATTCTTGTAGTTGCATTTCGCAGCAGCTGCAAAGTCCTCGACGGGGAGTGACCGTTGGCATCGTCTTGATCCCCCCCTCTCACTCAACTTGATGCCCCCCCACACCCCCTGCAGAAAGGCAGCCCAGAGATGCATCAACACCAGCACCACCATCTTCCTGGAGTTACTCTTCTCTTCCACCCTGAGCTAAGGAGCCGTGCTGGGCTTCTTTTGCAGGGCCCTTTCTCAAGCTTTCTTTCTTCCCATGGGAATAACAGACAATAGGCGTACCCTGGCCCAGCCTTCATGCACTGAGCTCCATCAGAAAGTCACTGGTGTCTCTGCATGCCAGCCATACCCTGCCCTACAGGCTATCAAATCCTTTCACATTTTCGCAGCCATTCAGAACAGTTTGCAAGGAAGATGGTGAGAGTTCAGAATTCTCCTCACATTGCACACCTGGCCAGACATCCAGCTCTCGGAGCTGAAAACTTCAAATCCAAATAAAAACTGGTTGCGCTCAAACGTTGAGGAGGTCCCGAGTGACTGGCCTCGGTACTGGCCAGGCTATCGACCTCGCTGGGGAGACTGGAGCAGGGGGAAATAGCACCGAAGTTCTCAAGAAACTACAATCATTTTGTATTTTACAATAGTCCTGGTTGCTCTGATAGGCTAAGGTTCGCTCGAGGCATTAAGATCATACTGATTTTAGGGACTTTTTATCCTTCATATTTTTATTTTTATGATTACTGCTTGAAAAAAAGGAGGAAGAGTGGAAATAGAGACGAGGGAGAAAGGGAGGGAGGGAGGGAGGGAGGAAGGACCCATCCCTCCCTCTCGCTCAGCTTCCGGAACAGGTGCATCTAGATGGTGGAGGAAGCACCCTAGAATCAGATCCGCCCCATACCACACTCCCTGGGGACTGTGCTCCCCCAAACTCCCCTCAGCAGACCCCTGAGTGTCCGGTCCAGCCACCAGTGGAGCGGTGGGAAATCTCCAACTAGAGGTGAGGCTGTGATGTGCCAATGGGCTGGGCAGATCTGTCTATGATGGTGGCACCTTCCTGGAAGGCCACGCAGAGATGGGAGCTTTGTGCCACCCAAGGGGCCTGCCAGAAAAGCATTTCCACTTGCCCCTGACTGTGGCAGAGCCCTCAACACACCGAAGCATATTTTAAAAATCTGCTCTTGTTTTCACAAAAAGTCAAATGTACTTCGTGGTCCCTTGAATCTTCAGATCTGTTTCCATAGAGACGTTGCTTCTGCCTACATGTTTTCTAGCTCATCGGTCTGTGGTTTCTCAAGCGCTGTAGTTCCAGATTAAACAATGCGAGTCTTTCGTAGCTCGTTCTTGATCATCTTCTTTAAAAACAACTGGTGGGTACCAAACAACTCCAGCCCCCACATCACATCTGTGAAGTGATGGGGCTTCAAGAGTAGGTCTTGTTGGGGGAAGAAAAACAGTGGAGCAACTAGAGAAAGATGTGTAACTCCGTTTGACCCTTTATTATATCACCTCAAGGCTTCCAGAAGAGTAGGGAGAGGGTAGGGATCCCCAATGTTTTGCTTTTAATGTGATGACTTTTCATGTAGGTTTTTGGCAAAGTAGTTGAGACATGACAAGGATTAAGAGTCAAGAACTTACATTGCGGGAGGAGTTTGCTTTCCTGATAGAGAAACAGTTACAATTGGTTTTCATCCAGTGACTCTGTTTCCTGATATGAAAAATGGAGGTTCTACTATTGTTCCCAGCGAATGACAGAGAAGCAAGTAAAAGGAAATGCTTAAATTAGGACCGCCTGGCACATCGGAAGAACACAATGTTATCTTCCCTGTCTTGGTGAATAGCATCATCCTAGCTACCGAAATTTGTAAGCAAATATCAAAGCCTATTTGAGATTGTTAGCCCTCTGGGGGGTCGGAAGTAGATGGGTGCTGAACCCACATGTAGCAACAGCTGCAACAGGAAGCAGGGGAGTCTGTGTCTGGCTGAGTCCCAGCGACAGGCCCAATCTACGGAACAGAACTGCTATCTTTTAACAAGTTGGGTACCTTGGCCTTGCACCCAGCACAACTCGTGTCCAGATGGCCCCAGACAAGCCTGACAGGAATGAGAGATGAGGGGGAGAGCAGGAGTAAACCTTTTGTAAACGCCTACCTGCAGGGCGAGGGGGGGGGGTGTCTCCTGTTCTTCTAACGAACAATCAAATGCCTCCCCAGGGCCCTGCTCTGGTTAGCTATGAGCCCCTCCAGGCAGAGACTGTAGCCTAAGCACTTGGTAATGTTTGTGGAATAAATTCCTCAAACATTACCAAGTGCTTAGGCTACAGTCTC
>PVHY01022812.1:0-21871 GCA_004024945.1 Uropsilus gracilis | reverse complement strand
AAGGCTCTTTACCGAGGTCCCCCCCCCCTTCTTCCAGCCAGCGAGAGCCACCGGTGGGCAGCCCCCCTGAAACGGCACTTTGGGGGAACCCCTGGAAAGACGTGGAGGGCAGGAGCCAGGGAAAAGTAGTAGCTACCCTCTTCCGAGCTCAGACTATAATGCACTTGGGGTGGGGGGGGCCTGGCACCCCTCTTTCTTGCAAGTTCCTTGGCTCAGTGAGGGAGCGGGAACTGCAACCCCAACCCCAGGCCACCTGGGCGAGTCTGGAACTAAGCTGGGGGAAGCACCGGTCCCAGGGAGGGACCGGGGACACTTCTGGGTCTATGGTGGCCACCAGGGGAAAGCTGGCCAGCTTTCAAGTGACCGAGGCACCCCAGGACCCTGGCTCCTTCTGTCTTGGGTGAGGCTAGGGTCTGTTTCTGCTCCTGCTCTCCATCTTCGTCCTCGTGTTTCTTCCAAGCCACGGAGGCCGTCAGGCTTCCCCGGAGCCGGCTGGGATGTGGGCAGGAGCGGGGTCTGAGGAAGGGGTGAGCGAGGTGTGTCCCCGGCCTGGGCAGAGGCTTCCCAGGACTTGTTCAGGCGCCTGAGAGGGGCTTTGGAGGCAGGAGAATAATTAGGGGAGATGATTTCAAGATCGGTCCAGACCTGGGTCGGATCTAGTTTGGACTTCCTCTAGCCTGCCACGCGGAGAGCTGCCCTGCCCCATCTGGAGGCGAGTCCCCCCATGGGCAGCCCCTGGAGGAGGGACGTGGGGGGTGCCCAGCCGTGTGTCCCCACAGTCCCTCCCTCGGTGGTCCCTACAGGCGGTTCTCTGTGCAGCGCTGCGCCCGCTGCCACCTGGGCATCTCGGCCTCGGAGATGGTGATGCGTGCCCGGGACTTGGTCTACCACCTCAACTGCTTCACGTGCACCACGTGCAACAAGATGCTGACCACGGGTGACCACTTCGGCATGAAGGACAGCCTGGTCTACTGCCGCTTGCACTTCGAGGCGCTGCTGCAGGGCGAATACCCGGCGCACTTCAATCACGCCGACGTGGCGGCTGCGGCAGCCGCGGCCGCTGCAGCCAAGAGCGCTGGGCTGGGAGCCGCCGGGGCCAACCCGCTGGGTCTTCCCTACTACAACGGAGTGGGCACGGTGCAGAAGGGGCGGCCGAGGAAGCGCAAGAGCCCAGGCCCCGGGGCCGATCTGGCGGCCTACAACGCTGGTGAGTGCCAGGCGCGCAGAGCGCCCCCCCCCCCCCCCCAGTTAGGGGCCGGGAAAGTGTAGGCCTCCAGCCGGAGTCCATCTCAGCCTGCTGTTTCGTTGCCCAGGGTCCTCAGCACCAGAGGATCTGACGCAAGGGCCAGCAGCGCCCTGGACTCTGGCCCCTGCGGCCTTGGAATGCGGGAGGAGTTGGTGCGTTTGTGTCTTGCTGACTGTTCCCAGCCTCGTCCGGGGGAAATTTCCAGAAGCCGCTTTTTGGTTTGGGCCTTTCTCCCACTTTGCTGAACCGTGGGCGCAGGAGACAGAAAGCAGAGGGGAGCTGGCACCAGCCTCTGGTCCGGGCAGCTGAGGGCGGGGAAGCTGGGCGCATGGATGAGCGGGGCAGGGTGGCAAGGGTCCCGAGAGACCTGGCGGTGGCCCGGGCTGCGGAGCTGAGCCTGGCGCGCAGCTGGGTCATTAAAATGTCCTCAGGGCCGCAGACTCCAGGAAACGTGGGCCCAGGAGCCTTCTGAGCAAGGGCGGTCCTGGTGCCAGGCCTGACCCTCCTGCTCCGTCAGGGCTTGGTTTTCCCCGCTCTCCTTCTCCCAGTTCCAGGCGCCGGGCCGGGCGCTTGGATGGGAGCTGTGACCCTCGGAAGGCGCTGGGATAAGCCTAGTGGGCCTGGCCTCTCCGGGCCAGGGTGGAGGCTGGTTTGCATTTCCGGCATCTTTGACCCCCGGGGCCATTCTGGGAGCCTTCTGCCCCCTCCCGCACCCCGCACCCCTCCAGGCTCTGGACAGCTGGGGCTTCCGAGGCCCCACATTGAACCTTCCACATCTGCCTGAAGTCTGCAAGGCGGGGGAAGGTTTATGACTCCCTGGCTTCGGCGCTTGATCGTTTATTTGCCATTATTTTCTCTCTTTCGTTTGTGACAGAATCAGATCAGGAGATTTCCTGATTTTTTTCTGGCCCTTTTGTCAGATGAACAAGTGGTCACACACACACACACACACACACACACACACCCAGGCCTGGGCAGAGGGGGCAGCCTGGGGGGGAGAGGCTGGGGCTATTTTGGGCTTTAAAAATCTGAGCTGGCCGGGAGGAAGGTGGGAGCCCGGAGGGTCCCTCGTTTTTGCCCCAACGAAGTTGCTCAGGTCCCTGGGGCGGTTTCCTCCGTATGCCTAACCGGAGGGCAAGACAGCCCGGGTCTGGCAAAGGGCGAAGTAGGGTTTGAGATGGGCTAAGGGCTCCACCCTCATCCATCACCCTGGAAATCGAGGAAACCAAATCCAGGCCGGGTCCCCCCAAACAAAGCCTGGCCTATGTATCCAGTGGGGTGGGCCTCCCTTAGGAAGCAGCTGGCGGCCTCAGCCTCGGGGTGGGGAGGGAGTGGGATTAGGCTGCCCCTGGCAACAGGCTCGCACCCGGTTTGGAGCTGGGAAAGGTGGAAGATACAGAAATTTATTTGTGCTTTTTTGCTGCTCTTCTGCCTTCCCTGGGGGAGATTAGCTGGAGGCTGAGTTTCAGGGGAGCTGGCATCTCTTCCAGTTGCTCCCCACTTTGGCCCCTCTGTTCTTTTATCCCTGTCTGCTCTCTGGGTCTCCCTATCTCGTTCTCTCGCGGTTCTCTCTCTCTCTCTCTCTCTCTCTCTCTCTCTCTCTCTCTCTCTCTCTCTCTCTCTCTCTCTGTCCCTCCCTCCCCATCTCCTGTTCTGTCTCTTTTTCTCTGGAGCGGAGCACCCCTCTGGCCCCTCTGGGGCTGGGACCCCCACTTTCTGAACCCCTAGAAACTGCCAGCTGTGCCTGCAAGGTGATGGTGCAGCCGGCTACTTCTGGACGAGGCTGGGAGAAGGGGGCGCCTCCCTGGCTGGGCTGGGTCTGGCCCTGGCCGGGGCGGACCTCTGTCCTCGTGTCCCCTCTTGCCTGGCACGGGTAGGAGAGAAACAGCCGCAGTGTGGGCTTTGGGGGCGGGGAAAGGACCCGCGGCGGGTGGGGTGCGCGGCTTGTGCGCGCTGGTTTCCGATGGTGGAGACACCAACTTGTTGGTGTGGATGTCCCCAAGCCGGCTCCAGCCCGAGCGACCTCCTGCGAAGCTCGTGGCTCTGGGGGGCTGTGTGGCGGAGGGGCAGCACCTTGTTAAAGGGCAGAGAGCTCCACAGCATGGGGCTGGGTGCGTTGGGCCCTCCCCGCGCCAGGAGAAGGGCAGCGGGACCCTCGGGGCCACCGTCAGGCGAGTCCTTCGGGGCACGGCCAGCGAGGCCCTCCTCCAGGTGGCCCTCGGGTTACCGAGCCCGGTGCCGGAGGTGGAAAGGAGACACTCCCCCCACCCCTGAGTGGGGCTGGCCTGGGGCCGGGGGCGCAGGCTGGCGAGGGGCCGGAGCGCGCACTTGGCGCCGGGCGGGTGCGCCACGGCCGCGGAGTCCCGCGCGGACCCCGGACTCCCGGCCTCCCCCAGCCCCGGCTTTTTGTGTGTGTGTGTGTGCCTGGCGGCGTAATTACTGATTTGATTCCAATCCATTATTTAGACAATTGAACCTACAATCTCGTCTTTAGTAAAATGAGGCGAAGTCAGATTTGATTACAGGTTCAGTCCCAGCGACAAGCGCTCGAAACCCGATGGGTTAATAACAGATCACGAGTAAATTATTCATGATTTTACGAGCTCTTTAGCTCCATTGAATCGGCCTAATTGAGAGGAAAAAAAAAAAAGGGAGAGAGAAAGCGCGGTCCTTCCCCCCTCCCCTCAGCCCCTTGCTCCTCCCCGGATCTGATCCCGGGGAATCTCGACCTGGCCCCGGGCGGCAGGGGTGGAGAGAGGGGAGAGAGGGGGCCTGGGCTCCGGCCAAACCTAGACCGAGCTGCCCCTTGCTCTCCCTGCAAACCCCGGCAATTATGCTCAGGCCCTCTGGCCTTGCACCCTTGCCTGACTGCCCTTCCCTCCTCTGCCCTTCCCTCCTTCCCCCCTTTCTGCACCCCCACCGGTCAGGCTTAGGAAGAGGCCTCCCAGCCCAACTCTTTCTCCTGAAGCCCAGGATTCAGCTTCCAGAAGGACCCTCCACCACACAGCCGCCCAGCTCCCTGCCGAGCTCCCCCTGTCTTGCTGTCTTTGTGACTCTCCGTCCTTCCCATCTTGCTGCCTTCCTGGCTTTATTTTTCCCTGGCTCGGTCCAGCTTCCCCCCCCCCCTCCTTTTCTGCTCTCCACTCGCTGTCTTTCCACCTCTGTCTCTTTCTTTCCTTTCTCTGCCCTTTCTGTTTTCCTCCCTGAATCACCTACCCTCAGCTAGACCTCACTCAGGGCACCTCCCTGGGGTGCTTGGGGCGCCGGGGGTCCCCCCGGAACTCATTAACAGCAGCCAGGCCCAGGCTGGGGGCTGGGCCCAGAAATCCCCTGTGGGGAGGCCTGCTCCACCCCCAAGGAGCTGGGGCCTGGGGGCGAGAAAAGGGTCCGTCCCCAGGGCCCGGGCAGGGCAGTTGTCACAGATCACTGTTCCAGGAACTCTGGCCCTGTACACCGCTGCCCCCGCCCCCCACATCCTTGGCTCTGGGTGCTCTTGGTGGGGGCGCAGGCCTGGTGGAGGACTTGGGTGCATGTGGGACAGGTTGCCGGTGGACCACTCCTAGGTTAGGAACAGGACCTACATCTGGGAAGTTAGTTCTTCCAGGGGCTACTCCCCACCGGGGCAGGGGGACCGCAGGTGCCCCTGAGAACAGGGCTCCTCTGGTAGCCTTGCCTGAGAACCTGAGGGCTGCCCGGGGAACTTAAATTCCCAGTAAACAACAAATAAGACTTTTGGGCAAAAGTGTTGGGTGAAGGACTGGAATTTTAAACAGACAATCCTTTATTTATTTGTTTGTTTGTTTGTTTGTTTACTTAGAGACTAGGTCTCACTACTTTTGCCTGTGGAACCGCAGGCTCACGTTGCCTGGGGTATCACAGACTCAAGCAATCCCCAGCCCCAGTTTCCCAGGTAGCTGGGATTACAGGCGCGTGCCACCACGCCCAGCTGTATTTTTGGAACTAGGTCTCGCTATGTTACCCTGAGCAGGACTCAAACCGCGATCCCTGGTCCCCACCATGGCTTCCTAGGCTGCTGCTTACAGGCACACGCCACCATGCCCAGCGACAATCCTTTTTCAGTCCAAGAGCAATATTTGAATTTGAGGCCATTGACAAACATTTTTAGGGGCGATATGTCCTGTGCAATATTAGAGACACTTACGTGAAAAAATGGTTCGTTGTTTATCTGCAATTCAAATGTAACCAGCCAACCTGGGCTTTTGCTTTCTAACTGGCAGCTCTGTTCTGGGCATGTGATGGAACAGCAGAGCAGATCCATTTCCAGTTGCCCACTTTAGGGGCACCGGATTAATCTCCCACCAGGCTTCTTCCCAAGTCAGAGCTCATGTAGGGGGCGTGATGAAGGGTCGAGGAGAGGGGCCCTCCTGCATCTCCCCATCAGTTCCCAGGTTGCCAAGCAACATTCTCAGGCCCCAGATTTCCACCCTGTCCCCTCACCCCAGTGCTTTCCAGGCATTGCAGCCAGGTCCCAGCTGGGCCCCTTCTGGATGGGAATGGGTTCCCCACAGAGCCACGCTTCGTCTGTGCCTGCCTTTGTGGTGTTGGGGAAGGAAGCGATGAGGACTTCCGTGTGGATCTGGGCGCAGTGGTCGCCGGGGCTGCGAGCACATGGCTTCGTTTCTCAGCGTTAGTTTCCTCATCTCGGAAGTGGGGCGATGGCATTTGCAGCGTCAGGGAAGGTCCCGTGGTGTGTGGATAGACGCACAGCCGTGGTGTCCAGAAAACGTGCATTTCTTCCTCCATCCCTTCCCTCTCCAGCCAGAGTTCTCTCGTGGCCGCGAGATCTCCAGAATCACTTAACCGCCCTTCTCGTTGGTCCCATTTTCTAAAGCTGGGAGCCATGTAGCGGTGAGGCTGAAACTGCCAAGTACAGTTTTCCTGTCGGCCCTGCATCTTATCAGGGGCTGTGGAGCTTGCTAGGGTGTGGGGGCTGATAGATCCAGAGATACCAGTCAGCAACTTCTCCTGCCTCAGACCCCAGGGGGTGGGGAGGTGAGGGGCAGCCCGCCTCCTTGGGGATACCAGGGGAGACAGGAAAAGGTGGGCTTGGGAACCCACAGCTGTGCCCCAAGTCAAGAGACTCCTGGTTCTGAATCTCCATGTCAGCATCTGCAGGGAATAACGCCGCCAGCTGCTTGGAGGATTCCATGCAGACGCTCATGGAAAGTTCTTCAGGCTCCTCTGGAGTTGAAAAAGCCATCAACAAGTTGTAGCTGCTATTATGGTTGTTGCTGTTGTAACACGAGGCTGAGACGCGCTTTCGGATTATCCTGCAGCTGGCTTTGCATCCAGCCTTTTCTAACGGGAGGACCTGGACAGCTCGCCCCTGGCCGAGTCTCATATGCCCCCATTAATCCATAAAATGGGGACAATATCTTCATCCTTGGGGCGGGAGGTGCAGGCAGTGGCGTGGTCCCCGGGCTGGAAACATTTGGCGCCGGGTGTGGTGGGTGTGACCGGGCTGTGTGGGCGCTGGGTGGGTCAGGAGGTTCACCTGCCACCTCTGCATCCGCCCCCCCCCCCCCCCCCCCCCCCCCCCCCCCCCCCCCCCCCCCCCAGCGCTGAGCTGCAACGAGAACGACGCTGACCATCTGGACCGCGACCAGCCCTACCCCAGCAGCCAGAAGACGAAGCGCATGCGCACCTCCTTCAAGCACCACCAGCTTCGGACCATGAAGTCTTACTTTGCCATTAACCACAACCCCGACGCCAAGGACTTGAAGCAGCTTGCGCAGAAGACGGGCCTTACCAAGCGGGTCCTCCAGGTCAGTCGGGGCCAGGCTTGGGGTGGGGGCGTGGGGGGCTGTTGGGGCTTGGGGTGCCATCCTCAGCCATCCTGGGCCTCGTCGCTACCTTCGTTTGTCTCTGTTTTCTCGCCTCGATTTTCTTGCTCTCATTGGCTCTGTTTCAGTTCCCCCTGACTTTAAGTCATCTCTCCTTCTGCCCCTCTGTTTTTGTCCTGTGCGTCCCTCTGTCCTGTGTCTGCACAGTCCCTTTCTTGCAAAGGATTCTCAGTTGCTGTCTATCACTCAGGGGTGAGCGTGTGTGTTCCCCTTGCAGAAGGGTTAGGTGTTTTAGGTGAATTCAGAGCCCACCACCTCTAGCTCGGCCCCTTCATCCCACGATGTCTGTCTGGGGCAGCTGCCTTTAGGCCCTCATGCTCTCCCGTTTCTTCTTCCTCTTTGTGGTCTCCCAGAATGTCCCAGAAGCAAGGTTGGGGTGAGGAAAAGGGATCCCCTGGATGCCTACAGGAGCTGGAGCAAGTCAGTGGGTGTCTTTGAAACTGAGCAGAGCCCCACCTGTTCGACTAGACCTAGAGCTCTCAGCAGATTGCAGGAGGGCTGTCCATCACCTCCAAGGTGTGAACCATCACCTCCAAGATGTTAACCATAGTTTGGGGAATCTGAGATGCCTGAATGACACAACTCCTGGCACAGCCTTGAGGAGCCTGAATCTTCAGCTCCTCCTCTTTCTCTTTTCCTGGTCCCAGACAGGCTGCTTAGCTCCTGGGAGCCTCTCTCTCCTCATCTGTAAAATGGATACAATAAATGTGCAGGCAGTTGAGATGATGTGGGTGTTCACTACGATGGCTGACACTTCACCGACCGCTCGGTGAATGGTAGTAGCCAGTAATATTAGCTAGCTTAGTTAGCTGATGTTGACCAGCATGGATGGTTACTCTGGCCACTGGACTTCGGTTTCCACATCTGTGCAAAGATAAGGCGGGAGACTACCTCGTATTGCAGGTTTCAGCAATTGGGTCCTTAGACTGTGTGGTTGGGGGGACAGCAGTGCACGTTTTGCACTTGGGAAAAGAGGTGAAGGGACTGCTGGTGGGCTCAGCGGGATTCAGTCAAGGCCAGTCGGGTCTTCCCTCCGGCCCCTGGGTCTTTAGGGGTTGAGGGTAATACCAAGAGGGTGAGGGTGAAGGGAGGGACCTGCTGCTTCCAGCCTCCAGCTTTCCTCCCGGTCCATCAGGAGGCAAAATACACCCTCTGGCTGATAGTGGTGGCAGGATGAAACCCTCAGGGCAAGTCGGCAGATCTGCTAGGGACCCTGGAGACAGCGCAGGGCTGGGGTCTCAGGTCTGGGTCTGATGGGGTTGAGGCCTGCGTGTCACCGATTAGGTCTTGGCTTCCCCTCATCTGTTCTCCTGGGACTTTTCCTTCTGGGGTGGGTGGGGCATCTTTGGTGGCCACTCAGTCCCTCAGTTCTGGGCGCATGTGGATGAGGACTCAAGGTCTGTCCTCCTCTGGTTACTCTGTCGCCCCCTGTGGATGGTGCAAGTGGGGCTTTGGGGTCAGCAGACCTGGATGGAGGGGACTGGGGGCTGTTTCTGTTCCTCACTGGCAGTGTGTCTTGATTAGACTCATCACGTTCTCTGGGCCTTAGTCTTGTCATTTGGAATATGGGCACATTCCTCTCCCAGTGACCCGGATGAAGTGAAACAAAGAGGAAGTACCCATCATGGCATCTCACCCTGAGGGGGGAGCCCGCCTTCCCTGGCTTTGGGTACTTGATGTCCAACACAGCTCTCAGCTCTGAGACAAATGGCTGTTGGCACCAGGCCCTGAGGACACAGAGATGAAGGAACATCCTGGCCCTGAAGAAATTCACCTGTTGGGTATAGAGACAGACCCACAACCAGCATCCCCAGAGTATGATCTCTGTGTGTATGTGGTAGATGGGGGTCATCTCTGGAAGTTCAGGGGGGGAATTCTCGACCCCATATATGAAGAAAGGTTTTTGTCCCCTCCCCCTTCTTGAGTCCTGAGCCAGAGCTATTCACCTAATGTCCCCATCCTCTGTGGACCAAGAAAAGACAGGGTCATGGGGCCAGGCAGGGTAATAGCTTACTGACTGTTGAGGTGTGTGTCTAGCCAGTGTCTGAGTGTCTGTGTGTTGGGCACTTTGAAAGGCCTGTGAAATATATCAGCTGGTTGAGTCCTTCTTATCAGATATGATGCTTTGTCCTCCTCACCCACTGTACAGATGAGAAAACTGAGTCCCAGATGCTTCCACTTGTCTAGAGTCACTCTCTGTGAGTAAGTAGCAGAGCTGGCTCCCAGTCCAGTCTGTATAATGAGAGGACACTGCTTTCTCCCCTAACTCAGTGCTGCCTGTCACTGTTACTTAAACCCTGTATATTGTGGGTTTACAAACCTGTAAACCCTGGTTTGTGGAGTGGAGGGAGTAGTTGTACCCCTAGGCCTTTCAGACCACTCTTTCCCTCCTCCCGTAGCTCCAGATCTCCTGCACAAACCCTTAGAATTCCCTAGTAGCATGACCACTCATGATTATGTGGCGGTTTGCAAAAGCATTACCTTTCCACCACCTGTCTCCCTTACCTTCATATTTTCCCACCCATTTTACAGATGAGAAGGTTAAACCTTAGTAAAATGAATTGGGTCCAGGAACCAGGCATTGGCAGGGTCAGTCCTCTCCCAGGCTGCTGCTGGACCTGCTGGGGAAGATGGGATGGAAGCAATTTGGGGCCAGGCAACCCCAAGATGTGGTCTTAGAAGGTAGCTGAGTGGTTCAAACCCCCTGAGCTTCAGCACCAGTGTGATCTGGGGCCTCTGCCCTTTCCTCTCTGAGTCCAATTCATCTGTGAAATGAATAATAATGGCTTTGACCTTGAGGGTTCCTGAGGACTGGCCCGGTGAATGGGAAACCTCCCGTGTGGTACCTGCATGAAATAGTTACTCATCACTTGTCTGCAAGCCTGTAGCATGAGATCTTGCATGCCCACCGCAGTCTGTGGCCCACCTCAACCTGCAGGGGCAGTTTCAAGTGGACACTGTAGGAGAGGTTTCTAGCCTCTTGCTACACATGGTAGGCCGGGGGGAGGGGAGGAGGACAGCATCCCAGCTGGATTTTGCAGTTGCTTCGATGTGACGTCCAGACTCAGTTCTCCTACTTTCTTGCTGAGTTAAGCAAGTGACTTAACATCTCTGAGTGACAGTGGTCTCTGCTATAATAAAACGGGGACAATCACATTATCCACCTAGGAACTGGGATAAAATGACCATAGAGCAATTGATAAAATATATTTTAGGAACTCAGTGCACGTTCATTTCTCACATGTCCACAGCTTGGGTTGACCAACCGCGTTGGCACAAAATAGGTGATAATTTAAAATTTTTCTTTATTTTGCCGATGAGGAAACTGAGACACAGAATAGCTAAGACCACTGTCTTGAGGCTCGACTCTAGAGAGTGATACCAGCCAGGTTTCCCACCCACATGAGTCTGATCTCAAAGTTCTTCCCAATTTGGCACCGCAGAGTGGTTATGGCCCTTGGATCTAAGGACAAGAATGTTGCAGGAAAGACAGGAGAAGTGGAAGAGTGGGTCACAGGTCCCCATGTCTTGGCAGCAAAGCAAGACTTTTGTTGTGCTCAAATTTGTCAACCACAGGACCATTATAATGCTCATTTTCCACTCATGGGCAATACGATCAGCCTGGCCTCTTGGGCAGAGATCTATCGAGACATTGCAAATGTTTCGAGACCATTCCTCAGCTCAGAGGTCTCCTCTGAGTCACCATTTCCTTCCTGCACCAGGAAGGCAGAATATTAGGGTGCCCTGTGCTTACGGAGGGGAGTAGTGAGCTGATGGCTTTCGCTGGGGAAGACCTCCTTGGCATTTCTGGTGTGACTTTGAAAGAAAACCCACCTTGACTACTCATGGCTTCGGAGCAGCCTTCTGATGGTTAGTTAGCTGTCACCAACCTGTGTGAGAACTCAGGAGCCAGATTGTTCACACTCCTCTGTGTCTGATCCAGCAGACATGCTGGGCGGGGCACACGGTGCTAACATTTCAGGGATGAGCCAGCAAGGAGACAGACCTGCAGCAAGGTGTGGTGTTGATAGTGGTGATGACGTGAATCTCTAGGTTTTCCTGCATATTTGAAACGCTTCATAACAAACATTTTTTCAATGATTCCAGGGCCAAATATGTCTGGAAGATGCTAAAGAGTGGCTGTGTCTTTCTCTTAGAGACCAGACATGGTAGCATTAATATCAGCAATGAGAAAACTTGAAGAATAGTGCAGTGGTGCATGCCTTAATTCCCAGCCTCGGGAGGCCGAACGAAGCTAGGAATCGCTTGAGTCCGCGGGTTCAAGTCTACCCTGGGCACCATAGTGAGACCTAGTCTCAAAAAATAGCTGGGTGTGGTGGCATGAGCCTGTAATCCCAGCTACCTGGGAGGCTGAGGCTAGGGATTACTTAAGTCCGTGGTTCAGGACTACCCCAGGCAATATAGCAAGACCGGTCTCAAAAAAAAAAAAAAAAAAAAAGACCTTGAAGAGCCCCCAGCTGTGTCTGATCTAATATCTTCCAGAATTTGGCCACTGAACACCTGATGAAAAATAAAATGGAAGAAAGAAATTCTGAGAAGGAAAAACCCAGGGGTGCAGTGAGAACACAAACAACAAAGAGGTAGTCAGGGATGGCTTCCCTGTGGAGGTGAGGTTTAAAGGGACAGTCTCCTCATGCTTTCCTGCCTGTAACTTGCGGAGAGTGAGCACTGTTTCGCACTTCCACAAGCCTGGAGCGGGTAGCCAGGCACGGTGGCTCGTGCCTGTAAGCTTCAGCCTATGAAGCGGCCGGGGCTAGGGATTGCGCTCACGGTTCGAGTCCCACCTGGGGCCCGTAGCAAGACCTAGTTCCAAAAAAATAGCTGGGCATGGTGGCGCGCGCCTGTCATCCCAGGTGCCTGGGAAGCTGAGGCTGGGAATTGCTTGAGTCTGTGGTACCCCAGGCAACGAGAGCCTGCGGTTCCATGGGCAAAAATAGCAAGACCTAGTCTCAAAAAAAAAACCCAAAACCCTGGAGTGGGCAGCTCGCCTCGTTCTTGACAGTCTTAGCTGCCTGCAGCAGCACAGATGACTTGGCTTGAATTTCAGCAGAGAGGAAACTGCAGCTCAGAGAGGTGAAGTGGCTTCCCTAAAATCCACAGCAATGTAACTTTAGTCCTAGAGCTGGAACCAGGGGTTCCTGATAACCCAGTCTGGTGGTTATTAGTTCTGCTGCTTTACAGAAAACATTTTCCAAGTTTAGAAAATAATGGAAAGCCGGGCATGGTGGTGCACACCTGCTGTCCAAGTGCTGGGAGGCAAGACTACCCTGGGTAACATAGCGAGACCCTAGTCTCGAAAAAGCAGCTGGGCACCATGGCAGGCGTCTGTAATCCCAGCTACCTGGGAGGCTGAGACTGGGAGGCTGAGACTGGGAGGCTGAGACTGGGGATCAGGTAACGTAGTGAGATCTAGTCTCCAAAAAAAGAATATAATGGAACTACCTTAAGACCTATAGATGGGTTAGAAGACAAGGTCAAACAGTGACTGAGTAAGAGCAGAGGAAAGCAACAGCCTGGGGGTGCAGTGTGGAGGACAAGGGTGGAGGCTGGGCTCTGTGCCTTGTCTCCTCACCTGGCAGAGACACCTGTGTCCACGTTGTAGGGCCCAGATATGAAGTAAGAGGTAGTAAGATATGATATGAAGTAAGATGCCTTGAACTTGGCCCTTATGAGTCAATTACTCGTTGCTGTTTTCTTGCTGAAGCTGCAACACCAGAGGCCACTCACTTTCCTCATGTGGCTTCCTCACATCACCTTGGGTCTACATGCAGTGCTGTCTTGACTGCCAGGCCCCATCTGGTGGATACTTCAGATGCACCATTCATTGGGTGTTTTTTTTTCAAAATGCTGCAATTGACATCTTTGGGCATGAAACTTTTTTATTTTTAATTTTTAATTTAATTTTTTTTTTTTTGAGACTAGGTCTTGCTATTTTTGCCCGTGGAACCACAGGCTCTTGTTGCCCGGGGTACCACAGACTCAAGCAATCCCCAGCCTCAGCTTCCCAGGCAGCTGGAATGACAGGCGCACGCCACCATGCCCAGCTATTTTTTTGGAACTAGGTCTCACTACGGGCCCCAGATGGGACTCGAACCATGATCCCTAGCCCCGGCCGCTTCATAGGCTGAAGCTTACAGGCACGAGCCACCGTGCCCAGCTTTAATTTTTAATTTTTTTTTTTAAAGAGACTAGATCTCACTATGTTGCTCAGGGTTGTCTCAAACCCAAGAGACAAGTGATGCCCAGCCTCAGCCTCCCAGGTAACTAGAATTATAGGTGCTCACCACCACACCCAGCTTTTTTTTTTTTTTTTTAATCTTTTGACTATTTTCCAAAAGGACTTTGGGGGACAAAGTGGGTTTCTCATGACCCTCCTAGTCTCTTTGGTGAGTAAATCTGGGGAAGGAAGCTTGTGACTCGAGATGCTCCCTGCAGGGCCAGTTGGTTCCTGAGGACACAGCATGTCATAATGTGCGTTTCCTCATCCACCTCAGACTTGGGGGGGTATGGTGCTAAGACGCTCCCCACAGATGAAATAGAAGGCTGTGAGTACACGAAGATAAGCAGGTGGAGCAAGTGTCCTTCCTCATTGCAGCTGCCCTAGAACTATAGCCTGGCAGAGGCAATAGAAATCTCATGGTGGGATGGATCCAACCATCTTGTGTATGTGGGGAAACCAAGGCAGCTCTGAGGTAAGGGGTTTGTCCAGGGTCACTTGGCTGGTTGGTACCAGAACCAGGACTGAAAGCTACTGGAAGTGCTCTTTCCACTGTACCACCATGGCTAAAGTGTTTATTCAGCCACCCACCAAACTGTCCATCCACCCACCATCCATCCACCCACCCACCATCCACCCATCCATCCATCTACCCATCCACCCACCACCATCCATCCATCCATCCATCCATCCATCCATCCATCCATCCATCCATCCATCCACTCATCTATCCATCCAACCATCCATCCATCCATCCATCCATCCATCCATCCTCCCACCCACCCACCCATCTACCCATCCACCCCTCCATCCTCCGCTCACTTGATGATGATCACCAGGATGATGTGGTAGTGAGAGTATGATTTTTTGATGGCGGATAATCATGGTTCCAGGACTCCAGTCTTAGCGTGGCCTGTGTGTGACCTGGGCGAGTGACTTCACTTTCTGAGTCTGTCAGGTTCTTAATTCTATAAAATGGGGATAAAAATAGCCCCCTCCCGGCACTTGGCTCACCATGGAGATGACCTGTGACTGTGTCTGTGAGAGCGTGGTGCGAGGCCTGGCACGTAGTAAGAGGCCCGTACATGCTACCTGCTCTCACTCCTGTTCACTCAACATTGTATCGACACTTCATCTTTGCCAGGCCCTGTGCCATGTCCCCAGGGAGGTGAAGATGACTGAGACGGGTCCCCACCCATGAGCAGCCTCTCGGGAGGGGCTCTTGGAACTATGCGGAGAGATTTCTAGTGCGGCCCTGCTTGAGGTGACAGCCGAGGTCCAGCACCACCACCCCCATCCCCCAGGGGCCTGGCTTACAGCCTTGCTCTGAATTTCCATCCGCCAGATCCCCAGCGCCTCAGATCCAGCGAAATGGAGAAGGCAGTTGTGGAAGATGGTGTCATTGTTTACAAACCACTGTTAGGGGCAACGCCGGAGAAATAGCAAACAGCAGCTAACTGGTTCCAGCCCTTCCCAGGGATTTGGAGCCCCGCAGAGGAGCGGTGTGGTCCCCCCACCAGGGGGCTCCCCCACTCTGGCCACCACTAGGTGCTCATGGGGTCACATGACTCAGACTGGCCAGCCGCAAAGGGAGGCAGCTCACCCCCAGGCCTGCTTGTGCTCCACCTGCTTCCTCTCTCCCAGGACCTCGGGGGCCATTTCCTGTGCATTTTCTTCCATTTTCTCCACCGGTCACTCTCTGGGCTGCTTAAGTGGGAGACTCACCCCTGCAGATTTCTGCAGCCCAGGCAGGGAAGGTGAGAGGGTCTTAGCGGCATGGTGCAAGTCCCCTGAAGAGGTGACGGACTGGGTGTGGGCTGGGAGCCAGGGAGAACGGGTTTGCTTCCTGGAAGATCCAACATGTGGGGAGAGAGCTTTGTTTCCTGACTTCCCAAGGTCCTCATCTCCTTCCTTCTCCGGGATTCTTGTGGCTGTGCTTTTAATTGAGTCCAAATTGGATCAGGCCACCAAAAAAGGCGGGTTTGAGGCCACAAGACCCCTGTAGCTGGGGTGGTCCTGGGGTGGGGAGGGTAGGCGTTGGCCCTCTCCATCCTTGTCTGCAGTGCTGGGAAGACAGGCAGAGGCAGGCACATCTGGAAACACAACTGGACACCCCAGAATCTGTAGATTTCCCCAAGGCCCTTTGTTTTATGGGAAGCTTCTGGCAGGGTGTTCTCTCCTCGCACAGGCAATTGAAGAGGGCTGCCTGGGGAGCTTTTTACTGGGGGAGGAACACTGCTCCCCACCATGCTGCCTCCTGCCCCCTACCCACCCTGTATCTTTTTTTTTTTTTTTTTTTTTTTTTTGAGACTAGATCTTACTATGTTGCCTGGGGAACCGCAGACTCACGTTGTCCAGGGTACCATGGACTCAAGTGATCCCAGCTTCAGTCTCCCAGGTAGCTGGGATTACAGGCATGTACCACCACACCCAGCTATTTTTTGGGACTAGGTCTCGCTATGTTGCCCGCTATGGCGGGTCTCAAACCTGCGGACTCAAACAATTCTTACTCCCAACCTCGCTCCATAGGCTGCGATTAAAGGCACGTGCCACCGTACCCAGCTGGATCTCTTAGGCTTCTCCCAAAGCACTTCAAGGACCGTGGGTTCAGCCGTCTCTCTCTGACCAAGCAGTTGAAGGGCTTCATACTTGTTTGGGGGCAAAGGGTCTTTTAGATGAGTGTCTGGGTGTGTCTCCATGAGGGTGGAGAGGTGTGAGTGCAGAGGTGTGGGTGGGTACAGATGCCAGCTCCCCAGGGAAAATGAAAGCAAGCCCTAACTCTGCTCCCCTCCCCCCCGGTCATCTCTCCATGCCACCCCCACACCATCCTCATGAACAGTCCTGGGCAGGTCAGGAGGGGAAATCCAGGGCCACACCTGCCCGGCCTTGCTCGCCCCACTCTGCCCCGCCAGCCCTAGGCCTGACGCTCAGGGTCCCGCTACCATGCGGCTGCTCCTGCCTGTGGGGCCAGAAGCAAGAGCTGTTCTCCCCCTTCTGCTCGGAACTCTCACTGACCGAGCCCTGTTCTTGCTCTGCTAAGAATAGTCCTCCCCACACTCCCCATGAAGCACTTCAAAAAGTGTACCAGCAGGAACCAGTGGGGTGTGTTACCTGCTTCAAGGTCACGACCAAACCAGAGAGTCTTACCCCATGATGAAAAGGGAGCAGCTTGGTAGATGTACTTCGCCAGAAGCCACACTGTTCACAGAAGGAGCCCCTTTGTGATTTCACATGTAAAAATGTCCAGTCACGTTTGTTTACTTGTTTGTTTCTTATTTATTGTCCAGTCACATATAAAAAAACAAAAGGGAGTGGGTCAAGTGAATGTTAAGAGTCCATTTTGTTGAGGCTGTCTAGAGCCAAACTATTGCCTCAACAAGTAGCCACTCCAAAAATGACTGCCCTCAAGCCTTTATATTTATTATTTTTTTTTGAGACTAGGTCTCGCTATTTTTGCCTGTGGAACCGCAAAAATACATTGCCCGGGCTACCACCGACTCAAGCAATCCCCAGCCTCAGCTTCCCAGGCAGCTGGGATTACAGGCGCGCGCCACCACGCCCAGCTATTTTTTTTTTTTTTTTTTTTGGAACTAGGTCTCGCTACGTGCGCCCAGTGGGACTCGAACCGGGATCCCCGTCCCTGCCGCGGCTTCCTAGGCTGCCACTTAGAGACACGCGCCACCATGCCTGGCTCAAGCCTCCTTTTTCCCCCCAAGCGAAGTCTTCCACCCCGTTATGTGTGCTCACCTCTGGACTGGTCCCCTGGGGGGGGGGGGGCTGGTCACCTTGGAGGACCCCAGAGCCGCCTGCAGTTACGCTCTGGGAGCGCTGCTCAGCTCTGGCACCCACAAACAGGCAGAGAACCCCGGTCGGACATCGCCAATTAGCGAAAAGGAAATTTTTATTTTATTAAGAACCAAATCATGCCAGCCCGACCTTTTGATGTCTCCCGCCCTCCTCCGCACCACAGCGATGGCTCTCTCTCCCCTGAACCTCGAAGGGACTGCCTGGTGGCTGCCCCCCGGCCTGCCCGCCCCTCACCAGCCCTTCCTCTCGCTCCGCACAGGTCTGGTTTCAGAACGCCCGGGCCAAGTTCAGGCGCAACCTCTTACGGCAGGAAAACACCGGCGTGGACAAGCCCACAGAGGCAGCGCTGCAGACGGGGACGCCCTCCGGGCCGGCCTCCGAGCTCTCCAACGCCTCGCTGAGCCCCTCCAGCACGCCCACCACCCTCACAGACTTGACGAGCCCCACCCTGCCAACTGTGACGTCCGTCTTAACTTCTGTGCCTGGCAACCTGGAGCATCACGAGCCCCACAGCCCCTCACAAACGACTCTGACCAACCTTTTCTAATGACTCGTGAGCGCCCCCTCCCCCCGCCCCACAATTTCTTTAAAAAAGAAATTATCTTTAGTTGAATTCCAAGTGTATTTTAAAAATAGAGGCTTTGAGCAACTAACTAACCACATTTTAGGATCTCGCCCCGGAGACAGAGGAAGAAAATCATTTGCCTGACAGTCTGGCTCCCTCAGCGGCGGGCTGAGGAACGGCTTGGAAGATCGATCTGCCACACAACATTTGTGTCACTGTACAGTTTTGTGGACTGAGCGAGGAAAAACAACAAATAATTTAAGTTGGCTAGAGCTTCTGTATTTTCAAAGACTGCCACGTGCCTTAGGAATACTGTTTTATCTCCATACTTTGGATGACTTGTTCATTTTTTTTCTCTCCCTCTTTTTCTCTCTGTATATTTATGACCAGAGCAAAAAGGTAAAAAAAAAAAAAAAAAAAAAAAAAAAAAAAAAAAAAAAAAAAAAAGGAAAAAAAAAGAAAAAAAAGTTTGTTACTTTGAATAGTCCTAAAAAGAAAAAAGCAAAAAAGGAAAAAAAAAAAAAAGAAAGAAAAAAAAAAATCAAACCCCTTCCAACGGTCGCTTTGTTGTTTTAGAATTTTAAGGTGGAAGTCTGTTCGAATATCAGAATTTGTAAAATCTAACCAAGAATAAAACCACTTATTGAAACTAGCGGATGCCGCTGTAGTTTAGTAGGGGGTGAAGCTCACCAGCCTTCTTGCTCCTGAAGCCCAGAGATGCTTTTCTAGGGTCTTCTTGTGTTGTGTCGCTAGGGGAGAGTTTACGAGTGTTTATTTGTCATGTCTGGAGCTCCTCTTTCTGGGTCAGGCTTTGGGCTGGTTGTCAAGACTCAGAGATGAAATGAATTCCATCCTTGCCCCGGAGGAAGTAGGGAAGGAGGAAAAGACACACCAGAGGGGAGCGGGCTGGGAGCATGTCAGGTGCAGGGTAGGTGAACAAGAGGCCACTGATTGACCTGTTCTTGCAAGTATTAAGCAGGCCCTGCGGGATACCTGTGACATACCTGTGACACAGAGGGGTCAAAGGTCATCCCACTCACCTGCCTGCTCTCCTCTGAATTAGAAGCTATGTCAGGCCACTGAGCAGACCTTTCCCTATGAAGGGATGAGGACTGTCACCCAAGGGCCGTTTAAGCTCCAGTTTCCCTAATGAACGACACACCCACGTTCAACCCCAGGAGGGTGAACGTAAACGCATTTGGTTCTTTGACTAAAGCTTCAGGCAACCCCAGGCACCTGGAGTGAAGACTCATCCTGAGAAGATCAGAAGGAGGTTGGAATCACACCTGTGGAGCAGTGTGGGCTGAGGAGTCATTTCACTTCTCTGAGCCTCAGTTTCCTCAGTTGAACCTGAGGAAGGTGAAGGTAACACCCTCACCTGCCAGTTGTAGTGAGGGCAAAGGAAGACATGGTAAAGGGCCCAGCAGATGGCTTGGCACAGAGGCTGGGCTTGGTATATTTCTCGGGATGACAGTTAGGGGACTCGAGGATTTGCAGGTGGAGAGCAGGAAGGGGGGATCCAGGCTTTGCCTATTATAGCCAGAGGAGTGGTGTCTGTCTACCAGGCATTTTTTTTTTTTTTTTTTGAGACTAGGTCTCGCTATTTTTGCCTGGGGTACCACAGACTCAAGCAATCCCCAGCCTCAACTTCCTAGGTAGTGGGGATTACAGGTGCGCACCACCACACCCAGCTATTTTTTTGGAACTAGGTCTCACTATGTTGCCCTGGGTGGGACTCAAACCGCAATCCCAGTCCCAGCCATGCTCCATAGGTTGGCACTTACAGGAACGTGCCACCGTCTCCAGCTCCTTTTTTTGTTTGTTTGTTTATTTTGGAGACTAGGTCTCGCTATGTTGCCCGGGATAGTCCTGAACCCGCGTACTTAAGTGATCCCTAGCCTTAGTCTCCCAGGTAGCTGGGATTACAGGCACGTGCCACCATGCCAGTTTTCACCAGGCATCTTAACCCCTCCCTTCTCCCTCCGAGCCCCATCTTCTTACCAGCTCTTGAAGTTTAGCAATTACCTAGCAAAACACCCCATCCTCAGTGACCCACCAATTTGAACATCTAGAGGAAAAACCAGCTGTCTCGAGACACCTGTCTTGAAAACAGCCAGGCAGGACTGGGCCAGAGCAATTATCCTGGATGGGGGGGGGGGGTCTCCCTCTCTCTGTCATCTGGGTCGGGACAGGGTTGGAGGAAGAGACTGACAGTGTTGGGGCCAGAATGGACTGAGTGCTGGAAGCCTGAACTGACTCACTTTCTGGTGTCAGAGACACACAACACTGCTGTGGTTGCGGCTGCTGAATTTTTGCCCACCCAGTTCTTGGTGCCTTTTCATGCACAATCTGAAATGGGCTGCGGTCACCGGTTTCCAGATGGACACACCCGTGTCACCTCCACCCAGAAGTAGCTCTAGGGTCTTTATAGCACCCAGCTGGCTCCCAGGGGCCTCCTCTGGGTCAGCCCCTCCCAAGGTCACTCCTGACTCCCGGCCGAGCACCGGGGATTAGTTCTCTCTCTCTTGATCAATAGACATTTTTTTGCTGAATGAATTCAGGGTTGCTCAATGCCCGCTTGCCTGGGGGCAGGCTAATGGGGAGCAGCCAGGGTTTAACCGGGTCTGTCTGCCTCTAGTCCCCAAGTGCCCAACCTCGGCAGACACCTACGGCTCACATGAGGGTGAAGAGCTTCCACTCTCCTGCCTGCCAAACAGGGGAACACGGGCTGTCCCTCACTACTGGCCGCTGCAAGAAGGCCAGCAGAGGGCCCTTCCGAGGCAGGGCCACACGGCCACACCGTGACCCCGTGGGCTCCCAGGGGGAGCCCCCAGACAGGGCCACGTGTCTGCTCTTAAGGTGCCCACAGGTGCACAGGCCCAGGCACACAGCCCCAGACAGCCCCACACAAAGACAGACATAAACAGGCCCGGGCGCTCACAGGTACATGGAGACAGACGCCCAGACCGCCCCCCACACGGAGCCCCGCACACAATCCCAGACGTGCATACATGCAAAACACTCGCAGGCACCCGGGCGCCCCCGCACAACCGGGTTGTGCCCCGTGCTCAGGCCCGGGCAGAGCCGAGGCTGATCCCTATCTCATCTGTCAGCGCTGCCACCCAGATGGAGCAGGCCCTGGAATGATGCCCGGGGGTCCCCCACCCCCTTCCGAGGGAGCAGCTTTAGCAGCAGGGCCTGCCGCTGGGCCAGGGAGTGGGGGCGCTGTGGGGGAGGCAGTGCACCCCACTCCCCGCAGCCAGAGACTGAAAGAGACACAGCAAGACTCAGAGATAGTGGAAGAGACAAGGAGCAGAGAGAGGCAGCGTGTAGCTGGGGACAGAGACAGGGACAGTGACAGAGATACATCCAGGCACACAGACCACGCGACAAAGGCATGGGGGCCAGGGAGGCAGAGGGAAGAGACAACCATGACAGCAAGAGAACAATGGCAGAGACGGAGGGTGTGAGAGACACAGAGACACGGGAGAGACGACGAGACGGAAAGGAAGATGGAGAAGGGGAGGCTCGGAGATAAAGGGGGGCCTGGGAGAGACCCAGAGACTAAGCGAGACCAGCAGAGACAACCGAAGAAAGAGAGATGGCTCCTTCGATGCAGGGGCAGAGACGTTTAGAGGGGAGGGGAGAGGCAGGGGCCCATGGGATGGGGGCGCAGGGGCTGCGAGCTGGCTCGGTCCATCAGTGATGGGAAGGAAAGAGGGGGCGCTGTCACCATGGCTCCCCAAAGCTCTGGGCACTGTCCCCAGAGCTCCCTGCACCCTGAATCCTGGTGACAGAGGACCCCAAGGAGCCATCGCTGAGACCCTCTGAGCTCCAACCCACTGTGATTTTGGGGGCCTCTCAGTTCTTGGGGCCCACACCCAGACCTGGCATTAGGGAGACTGCAGGGCCGGGATTCTTGGCCCTGAGCTCGGGACCCTCCCAGCCTGCCAAGGCTCCGTTTCCCCAGAGTGGGGCAGTCTGGGTGGCGAGAGCGGCCTGCCACGGGCTTCCCTGTGTGGAAAGACTGTTGGCAAGGCGCGCAGGCCGCCGGAGCCAGGTGCCGGGCCATGGCACTCGCTGTGGGGGCTGCTGGGTTCCGCCCAAGGAGGCACCCTTGGCTTGCCCACCCCCCGCAGACACCTATGGGT